>JARKHS020004943.1:0-33555 GCA_030143305.2 Amblyomma americanum
CCCCCCCCCCCCCCCCCTGCACTTGCTCCGACCCTTGTTTATTTTTCTGCCACATCTAATAGGAGACATTTGTAGCTGCCAGCTCCGGTGGCCTGCGCACGATCAATTTATGTTGGAGTGGTTTTCATAGGTGGCACGCGTAGTTCCAATGACAAGTTTACGCGCTGTTAATGACATGAAAGCGCTCATCACTTAGGAAAGAACTGAAAAAGGGTGGTAGTGAAAGGAGGCTAGGAACTGCCACTTGGGCGCTGCAGAGCATTAAGCTTCCCTTTTTCAGCTTTCTAGCAAACAGCTCCTATATGGTTGCACTGGCCAGGTACTTGAGGCACAGCACTCGTAAGATTTCGCTCAGTGCATGGAAGTCAAGTTTTTTAGGTCACCACGGCGACGCTCCTTTTACACCACTTATTGCCTTGCAGCGAACGTCGTATCTGTGATTGGAGTGTTACTGATGCGGTGTTCATTTTTCTGAGGTTCTCGCCCCATTAGTGATTATCTCTAATCCTATCTTTGTTCTTGCTATAAAGCGCTGATGCAGACGTTCTTATTAGACGAACTTGCAGCATAAGACTTAGGTAAAGCATTTTGAAATTCCAAAGAAATATTGCTCATAACCGATGTTACTTGTTTGTAGTCGGTGTAAAACGTAATGGGTGGCATTACTTGTTTCTAAATTTTGTATACAGTTCTCTTTTTGCACAAGGCACTATGATCTGACGCATAGCGCGGGTAAGGGACGTTAGCCACTGTGAACAAAATTTTATCGCAAAATCTTCGCGGTTACACTTACAAGAAGAGCGGGGCCAAAAAGCGTTTTATACTACGAGAGAAAATTGCTAGAATTTCGCGGTCCTAACGGCATATATTTGGGCATTCCCGAGGAATGGTGGCATATAAATCGGAACTTTAGCTTAAATTTTTAGGGTTTGACCGCTCTTGTAATAATTGAAAAGGACAGTGACAGAAAGAGATTATTATGCAACCAGTCTTAAGAGCTAACCCGTTCTTTCTCTTTTTTTGGATAAATTTATTAAAGTTGCTGAGAAACACTGTCATATATACCCGGAAGTTCTGAAAAAGGCAAATTTAATTGTCTAAAAAAGGCTATTTCTGGCTCCTGGCGGTGACGTTTTCAAGCTTGAGCAGTCCTGTGAATTTATTGCTGCAATGTAATTATTGATATATCGCCAATGTTGTTAGGCACACCAAACCATTGACAGTGCACGATTATAAAACGTGCTTGGAAGTTGCATTTTCAGCAGCGAATCCCGACGCTGAGTACTATCTCTTTCCCTTGGAACATTCATTCACTTCACGGAGACGTTTTTAAGATGCAGCGACAGCCATGTCCACGAGTTACTCGGCTGGTGCTTACAGATTGCCCGAAAGCCGCTCCGGCAGAGTTGAAACTTCGAGTGGAGTTCACATCAGCGTTCAGAGTTCGCCTGTGTGTCATGTGGCTAAATATTGAAGCATGGGAATGCAGTGACATCATACAATTGCGCAAACAAGGTTGTCTAAAATTTGGAATGGCCGATCCCTTGCACTTCAGTAGTACATAATTTGCCACGGTTTGTCTAAAGCGGCGGTACAAGTTTCTTCGAGATATAGGAAAGGGAATATTGTCACTTGTTTTCAGAGAATATTTTGCCACTCCCATTCTTGCCTCCGATAAGATATCTAAGCCATACATTAGTATAAAGTCGGGAATCAAGACAACCGCGTGCCTAAACCAGCAGCAGTAGCGCTTCGTGCAATTCACTCATGTCGTGGTTTACTTCAACCTGCTTTACTGTGGCAAGTAGCACAGCGGCAAGACTGGCAAATACTCGAATGGACAATTTATGGAGCGGGCGTATAGTGCGAGGAAGAGAAGATCATATATTTTGTTGGTTCACTATCATAAACGTGTTGGATATTGTGTTTAAAAAAAATAAAACACCAGCGCACTATCGGGGACAAAAGTTTGCAGGATGGCAATTCTTGGAAAAACATTTATTTTAGCTCCTCCTCGCTACGCCGTCACCTGATATTATAAGGAGCAATTTGGAAGGAGCAATTAGGCCTTTAATACCTTCATACAATATCTGCCAGCTGGGTTGCGAAGGAGAGCTTCAATAAAGGCTTTTCCAAGAACTGGCGTCCTGCAAACTTTTGTCCCCGATAGTACATCACTGCTGCAAAGGCTCACAACGAGGAAAATATTCGAAGCTCGGCAGAACAATCTCGGCTTCGAGTTTAAGGAAAGATTAAGTAAGGCTCGTATAAAAAAAATGATTGCCTTGATGCGCTACCGGCCTAGTAATCTACTCCAGCGAGAAGAACAGTTGAAGGGAATTAAAAAAAAACATAATGCACTTTGATGCCTGAAAAAAAGTACAGTAGGTTTCCAATGTGAGTTGTGTGTGTCTTGCTTTTCATTCTGACTGTAATCGAAGTGGTAGCATAAAACTTGGTGCCTTTCCGTGAAATTCTTATTTGTTAGCACTCTGTCTCATCCATTGCTTATTTTCTGTGTTTGCCCCCTGCGCTGTTACCACCTCTCAAGCTCGTTCTCTTGGAATGTCATTGTGCACTCGGAACATCTGCCGAGCGTTAAATGCTGGCATGCTGCTTCTGTTACCCTTGCCGCCTCCAAATGCAAGTAAAGGTATTCAATAAGATACAGATAAAATTTATCGCCTTTGATAATTCTGTGAGTGGTGAAGACACGTCTTCTACAAATTTTTAAATTCAGAGCAATCATTGTACATGCAGTAAGCACGGCAATGAAGGTAAAACACAAATTAATAGGCCAATGCCGAAGTCGTAGAACATGATATTTAAGAACAACTTTCGGACAACACTTAAGGAGGAATTAGTTTTGGGGCGAAGGACTCACTGCTATTTAATATTTACTGTCACTTCAAGCAGAGTGGCACAATTATGTGCCTAGCGCGTTAGATACGCGAACTGCTATCTGGACAAACCAGGCCTCAGATAAGCGCTAAGAGCCTGGATATTTTTGTACTGATAGCTACATTACGGTAGCATTTCGAGCCTTAAGCATGGCCGCGCCGCCACGCTGAAACGTGCTTGGCCACGTGGTGCTGAGCAGCTTCCGGCGCCGTGGCTGATCACGTGGTTCGTCACGTGGTTGTTCACTTGACCAGCCACGTGGTGCGGAGCAGCTGCTGCTGCCGGCGGCTGACACTAAGCTAGCTGTAGGTATCGCGTCACTCCAGGTGTAACCAGAGATAAACCGCCGCCAAATTTTTAATTGCAATAATGGAGGGCTTAGGGAAAAGAAATGAGGCTACGAGAAGCTTACGCCACTCACAAGATAAAAATTGAAATCGACAGTTACATCACACCCTAGGTGCCACCATCCTAGATGCCTATAAGAGTCCCTCTGCAATGCTGGTTAACGAGCGGCATGTTCGTAAGCGCGCTACTTCCTGAAACACTTAGCAAGCATTGCTCCGACCCCCTTAGCAGCAATTCCTGGGCAGCACGTGAACTATTTTTTTAGTTTTACTACTACATAGCACACCCGCGGCGACGCCGTTTATTTCGGCTCAAGTGGTTAAAAAACCTACACCTCAATTATTGTAGTACCCTCAATACATTATCTCATCTTTTGAGGGGTACCGGAATTATTTATAGCACAGAACAAAAATTTGGCATTTATTATGAATTGTTGCTACTTGCCGATCATCTGCGTAGGCAGTTTGTCCTGCAAGTGACGGCTGCTTACCTATAAGAATGCCTCGAACTTTTCTTTTAAAGTGAAAGATTTACTACTGTCTTCCGTAGCTTGTTCGGCATGTTTCATATGACCTTGAATCGAAGAGCGGGAGAGGAGGGCTGGGCCGCCACCGAGCCGCATCACGTGAACGCCATGACGTCATTACACTCCAGTTGCACCGTGCTGCCCTCGTCGCCACGCTCGTGTCGCAGCACTAGAGTGCTACAACACAATCGCTACAGAATCTCCGCTTAATAGAAAAGGAGCATTGCTGTCGTGAAAACGGCAACGGTCGGCAGCAGTTATACTTTATTAAGAGACCTGAAGGTCGTTCAAGCAAGGCCGAGCTTAGCCACGTATAACTACGCATAACCTTCTGCTTTCGTTTTGTTGACTTGGTTTAGGCATGTTAAAGCTTTGCTCCTTTCTTTTATTTGATGGTCAGGTCGTCGTGACATACTCCTCCACTTACGTCCTGGTGGCCTTGAGCATCGACAGATACGACGCCATCACCAAGCCCATGAATTTCTCAGGAAGCTGTAAGTAGTTACCTCGGCATACCTATGAATAAGGGAATCGTTTTTTACCGTCGTAATTAAGGTCAGATATGAGTTTTACTGGCTTTCAGTGCCGCACTACCTTTTGAACGATAGGCAAAACTGGTTTATCAAGATATACCGAATTTGATTTCGTGTTTTTTCATTATTGCTTGCCCTAAACACAATGATCTTAAAAACAACATTCTGTTCAAAAACTAGAGGGGACGCAAGATCCGTCAAAAGAACACAACCGGATAGCTGTATTGGATGAATGCCCATATATGCAGAATTGGTCGTTCTGTGCTCAACATTCATACATCGCTGGCAGTCCTCACACCACTCCTGGCACAGTGGTGCATAGCTTAAGCGGTGAGCCACTGCCCTGCGGTGGCATGTGCTGCGACCCGCGGAGCTTGTGAGACCCAAGGTGCTCTTCCTAAGAAGTCTTTCACGACCAATCAATAACTGCCGCCTGTACTGTGGTCAGTATTCTCTCAGTCAACTGGGCTGGTTGTCATGACGCCACAAGGTCGGATGATTTAGGGGGACTACCGAAATTGCCGGGGCCTGGTTGCTCCGGCGGCGAGGCTTCATATGGCGGCCAACGCCGGACAGTTTTTTCCGACATGGGAGTATTACCGCGCTTCACTTCACTTCACTTTATTCACCTTAAAGACCCCCTTTAGGGGAAATTACATAAGGGGTGGGTTAACAGATTCATCAACAAGCACAAGCCATTTCCTTGAAATATAATTGCTTACAGAATCTGAAAATACAGAGAGATGCGTGATAGCAGCGATATCGGTGGGGAGGGCATTCAGGACCACAACAATTCGGGGAAAAAAAGGCTGTCGCGTTAAAACGACAACAAGAACAAAAGGCATGCTGGTAAGTCACATAGCCCAAGTGAATAAATTGCGTTTCATTGCATAGATATATAAGACAATAGTTATTTAACGTATAACCAGGCTAGATGTAGAGAGTGTGACGTCCCAAAGCGACTTAGTCTATTAAGGACACCGTCATGTAAGGCTGGAGATAATTTGGACTTTCTAGAGTTCTTTATTGTGCACTTATATCGCACAGTACACGAGCCTTTAGCATTTCGCCGCCATAAAAATGTGACCACCGCGACCGGGATCGAACCTGCAAATTTGGGGTTAGTAGGCTAGCACCGTAACAAATTAGCCACCGCTGCGGCTCTTAGTTATTTCTGTGCGCAAGATTGTAATGTAGGTTAGCAATTTCCCTATCTACGACAAAATAAAAGTGAGCTCAAAGATTTTTAAACTAATTTTTCAGAACGCTACAGACCTGTGACGTCATCTTTTGTGTGAATTGGGTTGCCATATATTAGAGCTCGTGTGCGTCATCTACTCCTGGCTCTCTCTACGCAGGTTCATGCTAGGAAGGGTTGTGTCCCATTTATCAGAATCTAAATTCACACTCAAGCCAGAGCACACTTTAAATTGTTACTGCACTGTATAAGTTAAGCTGTGTTAAAGCACTTCATAGGACACTTTGTGCAATGCTTGAGAGTAAGCGATTGCAAACAGGTCACATTGAAAGGAGGAATTTGGGTACACACGTAGTTGAGGTGGAAATGTTTTACCAATCCTTTATAATTAACAATCTAAATGATCTCGGCACATAAGCTTCAAATTTTAGATAATTAAACGTAGCTACAGTTGAACTTTTTCCTTCGTTTTCTACGTTGTTGTTACACTCAATTTTACGCAGTTCCTTCACATAGCTGGTACTCTGTAGAAGAGCTTGCCGTGCTTTCCTCATAGTGCGAATTGCTTGGAAATGCGAAATTATTGCGATTTTGCAGCCTAATTACGCTCTTGATTCTATCTCGGCGGTTACGACAGGGAAGCGTGCCCGGTGGCTGATTGGCCTGGCTTGGGCAGCGTCCGTCGCAATGTCTCTGCCTTCCATCTTCCTCAACGGGGAGGCACTGGTCCATGGCCGCCTGCAGTGCTGGATCGAGCTGGAGCTGTGGCAGTGGCAGCTGTACATGACTCTGGTCGCTGGCTCTCTTTTCTTCGTGCCCGCTCTGATGATCGCAGCTTGCTACAGCGTCATCGTGTACACCATCTGGAAGCGGAGCAAGATCCTCGGAGGTGAGCCCTCCAAACAAGAAAGTTAAGCCGATCAGTGATGAGTCAATAATTTAGTACGAATACTACAAGGACTGAATAGAAAAGTACTGCATCATCTCCCACGTGAACCGTGACACTCGCAAGTCATAATGTTCACATTCAAATTAAATATGTTGATTAGTAAGCTCAGCGCAGTGCTTACTCAACGTCGGTTTGCTCTTAGCTGATTACACTGTACAAGACATATCTCGATTGAAAAAGTCCTCAGAAGCCGAATAAACAGCAAAAAATGTAAACTGATAGCCAACGATTGATGTCATTGCTGACATTTTCTGCTATTTGCTCTGATTTGTGTTTGCGTAGCTTTTCTACGTCCGAGGAACTTTTAGCTCACGTGTGCGGTTCCCAGTAAACGCTAAAGTCAAAATTTAAAAAATAAAGAATGAACGCCTTCGAATATATTCTATATGCATTTCCATATCGAAGGTGACGTGGTTTTTGTTGTTTGTTTTCTCTGTGTGGCAATTTTCACACATCTTCCAGGCCAAATATTACATGCTGCGCCCAGTTTTTTTTCCTAGCGGCTTATTTATCGTCACTTTCAATGCTGATTGCATAGTGAGAAGTTGAATTTTAAGTGCATTTCTCAAAGTGCGCCTTGCCTGCCATGTCTTGTGACATGTCCAAAAAAAATTTCTTCGGACGTGCTACCTTGCCGACAATTTTCTGGAGCTGAATTGGGAACTGTAGCCGGCGACAGTAAATCAGAGATTCCCTTCAAAAGTATCCAGCTCGAGAGTGTGTGGAACATCTGGCCCACACGGGGCTCTTCGTCATTCACGGTATACCAGTGCGTGAGATTGAAAATTCCGCCCATTGCTGGATTGTTTTGGGACGCGAAATGCACTGGGCAATCTGCCTTTGACCAACTCCATTAGTCCGCGCACGGTGTAGTTTGCACAGCCGTACGAACAAGCAGAGGACAGAGTATCCCGATCCAGTATTTGGCTCATCCAGCTAAAAGTCCAAAAAATTTTAAAATCATCCATTTTTTGGCACCGCCGAGTAGTGACAGACACTCTAATTTACACTGAGGCCCTAGAAACCATTGATTGTCATTATCTGGTAAGCGCGTCTTAAGAGATATCTAGAAGTTTCGGATAGGTGTCAAAGAACATTGATAACAAATGAGATTGGTTGGCGTCCTGAGATTACGATCGTTCTCAGATGGCTTTACTTCTGAAAATACTGAGGCATTCAAATTTTTGTTGTTTGGTGGCTGGTCTTGAATGCAGCAATTGAAATCTTGCCACACAAGTTCCAGACAGTAGTGGCGTCTTTTTTTTTTGCGGGATTTTAAAAACTGTTAATTTGAATAGAGCGTGAAATCATTCCTTCCAGCAGTTTTTTACTGCTGCTTTTCACATTCATGATTTAGTATCGTTTAATTCCGTACTTTGAATGAGGCTTTGGGTTGCCCACGTCGCAATACTAAAATGACAGGGCAATCTTCAGACAAATGGCTCAGACTGTTCTGACATATGAATTCAGAGACTAAAATGCGTTGCGAGGAAAAAATATTTGAAACAATTTACTCAGTCTTCATGGACAACTCGACCGCGCCAAAGAAAAAGGATGAAGGAGGAGAAAATCAGTTTGCCTGACTTTCATTTTTTCGAAAACTTAATAACTTTCTTTCTTTCTTAGGTTGATGTAGCAGTGGGTCATCTCTTTCGGTTACTGTATTTATGTGTTCATGCCACACCCCCGTAGGATAGATGCGAGTCTTGCGGTAGGAATCGAATCAAGGTGTTGTCACTATATAGCTAGATATACATATCGCAAGGAAGCAGACTGCCAGTTACTGTGGCAGCATTGCAGGTTTAGCAGTTACGCTAGGAAGATCGCAGAATTCTTTGATGTATTCGTACGGCTGTTGCAAATGTGGTATTTTTATTCACGCATTTTCATAAAATGAGACCAATTGACTAAATGGGCTATACTGGTTACAGATACAAAATTTAGGCGGCTCAGCAAAACAAGAATTTGCTGAATATAGTGAAGTAATAGATATTGTAAAAACTCGGTCTTCGCTAAGTTATCAAACAGGACAAAAGGCGGTAAACAAATGGCGCGCATCTATCAATCAGGACAAGCGCTCTACCCTTATTATTGAATGGAAAATAGATCATCAAAGCAGGTTACCAGTACTCATCAGGAAGGCTGTTCATTAGACTTAGAATATGCTAAGATGTTTCACTGCGATTGTTGCAAGTTGCGGCCGAGCTAGCAGGAATTAACAAGAGAATCTAAACCTCTGCTTTAGGAAGGCACACAAACAACTTATTAGCAGCATCATTCCATACTGCTCGGCATTTACCGAGCCCCGACTACGTACAAAGACGACCATTAAATTGTTTTTTCGCTTATATTTTTTTGCAAACCTGATTGCGGGTGTGCGCAGCATGCATACTTATCACTTGGTGCAATCGCTTTAGTTCAGATAAGGAGGGAGTAAAAGTTTACGCATGGCCGGTTTTAAGGCCTTTGTAGAATTGCATTGCTGAGATGGGGACACTGCTATAAGCCTTTAAACAGACTGTCTTTGCAAAAATAACCTAGCAGCTGTCTTTTTTTCTTGGCCATTATAGCAGAGCACTTGTAGTGCCCATTGCGCTCTAAATATCTGTAAAGCAAGAATAACACTTTTCCTCAGCTTTCGAGACCACTTGCTCACGGGAATTTGATGAGAGCTCTACTATACGGCTGAGAATCAAACCACACTGCCTGGTCACTTTTGGCAGAGATGGTACGTATATGCGTACAGAATGAAATCGGTAATTCAGAAAACGAAGAGATAAACTTTTTCCACCTTTATTATATTTTGTTTAAAAGGTGGCCAGTCAATGGCAGTGATTTCTGAATCACACAGCGTGTGCGAATAAAATGTATGGACGATCACATGACGGGACACGAGGAATCTGCGATAGCAGAATCTGTAGTTTATTTCGCTTTTACTTTGGCAGCCTCCCCTTTGCGTCTGGAATTTGATTTCACCTTAACTCTTTCATGCCGCTGCTTTTAACCCTTCTGGAGGGTAGATGTGGGTAGAGGTTTAAAGTTCATAAATGGGTGGCAGATGGGATCTAATAGATGGAAGATTCGTGTGAACCGATGGGTGTCCGGAGGTGCACCTAGGGTAGGGTGCTCTGGAGGAGGCACCTTCTGTGCCCGCAGTGTGCCCGTAGGTGCCCGATCCACTCCGATGCGCTAGGAATGCTGGTGGTAGAGGCTTCGGGCCCACACAGACTGCGGCGTTTTCTGCGAAAGAGGACTGTACCGCTAACGGAGTGAAAAGAAACAAACTGCCTGAACAAATGGCTAACCAAACCTCGATCCCAGAGGTGCCCTTTCCTTTCTATCACTTGCCCAACCGGTAAAGCTGTGCGAAGCATCAGTTTTCTTGCGTCTCCACCTAAATCACTCACCCCCCTATAGGGTGATAACGAAAGAAAATTCCTGTCCATCTTTCTTTGCCATACTAATTGCTATCGCTCCTCAGCCTGCTGCCTGGGCGTGCGCTTCATTAAGACATCAATTTTATTTGGATAGAGCCGTTATGTCGTCACGCTCCACTGATCCCCCTGTTGTATTGTGCAGGACTTTGGTTTCCTCTGATCACCACGCGGGTTGCTCGTTGTAGTTAGCAAACTCTGTACTTATTAATAGGTGCGAAAGTGACTTGATCACGTTGTTCTCCCTCTCTTTTATGCTATTTGGGTGCTATTCCTAATACTTTATTATTTGCATAAGGCCCATTGCCAAGATACAGCATTTTGGAGTTCAATGAAAATTTTCTACACATATACGATGAGTGCTTCGTCTTTATTTTTTACTGGCCTGCATTTTCAAAGTGTTTCTGCTTGTGCCTTTGCGCAGGTGTTTCTGGCAAGGACATGGATACGAGGCGAACCAGTTCTAGGGGTGTCATTCCAAAAGCAAAAGTAAAGACTGTGAAGATGACTCTGATAATTGTCTTAGGTATGTGAAGCTAAGAACCCATAGGTGTGTTTATATTGACAGAACTAGTATGTATAATGTGAGAACCGCACTCATTGATGAATTCAAAATACTGTCATGTTTCACGAGGCGAAATTCGTTTTGTCCATGCCTGACTAGGTATCCGCTTTTTATGCACTGTCACCTATTTGCTGCTCACACGTTCTACAATCCTTGGCTATTGAAGACGCGGAAAATTCTTACCTTAGCAGAACTGAAATTCTTTCAGAGAAACAGCTTTTCCTGCAGTTTTGTTTTCACATGTGATGAGTTAACTATTACTATAGTTTCCCGGCTAAAAATCAGTTCTTGAGAGAGTAACCTAAACCTTCTGTCAACCAAATTGTACTTCAGTATTCTGGTAACCAATCTATGCGAACTAATTAAGAAGTAGTGAAGGAAACAAATTTAATACGCAAGGCGGGAAACCGAAAATATTTGTGAAAATAGTTAGCGGAGTAGAATAGAAGCGTAAAGAATGATATCAGGGTGCCAAGCTTGCAGAGTATGTCTCCTTGGTACATGTTCTTAGTTTTTTTTTCAGCACTACGATAGCTTCAACTCCTGCAATACTGCAGCACGTCACGAAAAAGCGTAAATGGCGTCGTGAATGCATGGTTGTTTTGAATAATTGGTCAAAATGCCAATAAATGATTTCGTACAACTTACCAAAGGCACAGATACCTAGCATATCGTAAACAGCCCTAGTCTTCTTTATATCACCTTCCAAAGATAAACTAAGGAACATGAACCCCAATCGATTTTCTATTCTAAATAACACTACTTCCAAAGTGTGCTGCAAATTACAGCAAATTAATTATTGGCCTAAGTATGATTTCACTTTGGAATGACGCATCAAGCATTATTTGGTCCTTTAAGACTGATTTGATGTGCACTTCTTAAGAGTTAGTGCTATGGAAGGATATATTATCTTATCGGCTACGGTTCTTTCATATGCTCCTGTTCAAGCCCTGTATATCCCTCTGGAAATAATTTTTATATGACCTATCTTTTGTTTTGCTTTATATTAGTTCGTCACATTGTGTCTCTATACCCGTTCTTTTTACATTTAGACCTAGCTTTCTTGAAACTTAGTGTAATGACATGTGATTCGTTTTCTGAATAGATCATTCTTGTGTGATAAGTTTCTTTTTGCCCGTCTGCTTCTGTTCGGTCTGTGTGCACATATACGTATGTAAGAGGTGTCATTTCAATATCTACTTTGGGACAACCTGCCAAGCGTAACTGTGCTATTAGCGGTGGGCCTACTAGTAAACCTAATTAACTTTCAACTTTGAACTTCGATACGTTAAACGTGGAAACGTTTCTAATTAGGCACGGAGTTACACTGTCATTAGCGAGAGGTTTCCATGGCAAAATACTCTGCTGAATGGAGCGTTTTGATCGTGCTTCGTATTAATTTTCTTATATATTATAGTTATAGTTCTCTTCCTGTACATACAAAAGAGGAGCAGCAAGCACTTCACAGACGGAAGTTTCGTCCTTGAGGAATATAGAGCGATGAAAAATAAGTCATATTGGATAGTTTAAGTGCTCTTGATTCATTTTTACTTCCTCCTCTCTTTTCAGCGTTCGTGCTCTGCTGGAGCCCTTATTTCGTGTTCGACCTGCTTCAAGTTTACGGCGCCACGCCGCAGACCCAGGCAGCCATTGCCGTGGCCACATTCATCCAGAGCCTGGCGCCACTCAACAGCGTCGCCAACCCTCTCATCTACTGCTTTTTTTCAAGCAACAACATGTGTCGGCGTCTGCGTCACGAAGCCTTGCTGACCTTGTCACCACACGAGCAGCCGTCCTTATGATCCGTGCGCCTCGCCCGTGGATCGGGCGTGCGCTCGTGCGTGACACGGTCGTCGGCAGTATCAAACTCGGTGCTCTGAGCGAAGACAACGGATTCTTATGAATGAGCAGATTGTATGCACCGGGTTCGAAGAGCACACTCATGGTGAAGGTGTTTATGCCACCGAAGATGCTCTGGTGCTGCTCAAGCGGAAACGTACTTCCACATTCTTATGAAAAGTGTTTATGAAGTGTTTCTCAATGTTGTCAGGTCGTTACAGGTGGTTTTAAGATATAGGTTTTTGTCTTCGTCCCTGGTTTTACTTCTGTGTACTCCATCAGAAAACTGTACATAGTTAAAAAAATAAGAAACAGCACTGAGAAAACGGAAACCGAATTTGTCATCTCAATCTGTGCACATTCATGTCGTGACCCCTTCGCTTTTCAGGCAACCTTTGCGTTGCAAATCTTCTTAATTAGTTTAAAGTAAATCAGGGCGGTCATTATTAGTAACTGTCACATTCCTAGTGCAGAAATGGTGCAGATTACATACGTCATTATTTGAAAGAAAAGCAAACTTGTCGTTCATCTATCTATGACCTGACATCAATTTCCAGCGTGCATCGGTTGAAACGCGGACTTCACATAACTACGCACTTTGCGAGCTCGTCTTAGAGATGACAAACATATTACTGAATCGTTCGAAGAAATGCGTAAGTGAACTAGAGGCAAGAATTAAACGGGCAAGTTTGGCAGGTGCCGTTAAAAATAAACGAGCTGGAAACGGGCAGAATAAAATGAAAAATAAAGACAATGTGGTGGAGTTGTCCCGCGCCTGCCTGTCTTCTGGTTCAGTGGTTTTACTGCACGTTTTTTGCAATATTATGTTAACAAACGAAGCGCAAAAAGTACATCCGTAAATAAGACCTCATGCTCTGAGGATGTTGAAACGTTGCACACAACTTCCAGACGCAATGCTTGCGTACTATGGAGATATTCGTGAAAAATGTTGTAGTAGGTACAGCCTTTTTTATTTTTATAGAGCCCTGGTGTGTTTGATTTAAAACAAATATGTAAGCCATCCACTGCCCCTAGAAGTCCTACGTGCAAAGAGCAAGACAGAAAATAGCCCTCAGAGTCAAAGGTTTCGAAGATGGAGATGAAACAAGAGCAGGACCGCTTTGCAAGTAAGAAATCCGGTGGACAGGATATGTGTCACAGAAGCTGACTTGAATGCCCCCGCTTTTTCATGCTCTTTTCTTTGGCACTGAAAAACCATAGAATGTTTTTGCTAAAACTTGCGCACGATGAAATTGCTTAGAACCTTTTGGAGGGCGAGTTGTTTCGACATTATAACTAAAAGGCTCCAAAACTAGACCGCTGACAGAGAAGACACGTGACGCACGTAGGCGCTATGTTTGTATCTCGTTCTTGTTCTTTGTCTGCCGTCGCTTTTTGGACGCCATTTAGTTATAATTGCAGGTGATGCTAAATGTGCTCTTGAATTTGGCACGCAAATTTAGCATCGCAATAAATATGTCTCTTAATTCCTGATTTACGAAGAGAATGATAGGTGGAGGTTGTAAGCATGCCAGCTCAAAAAGTTCATTAGAATTCTTCTACAAATTTTCAATCTAACTGTAAAGAGAGTCGCTCTACTGCTTCCTTGCGCTATTATAAAGTGCTTTTCTGCATATATAAAGATGAGGAAGACACCGTTGTCCTTTCAAATAATTTGTATAAAAGAATAAAATTTTGGAGTTAACTGATGCGGACTCTTACTGTGAAAATTATTTACGGTGATATAAGTCCTATCAGCGGTTCAAGGGGTTCCTAGTCTGCCTGAGTAACAGCTATGTGCCTCTGCAGCATTAGTACCCGTTTGTTTCCTTTTTGAGTACGTGACCGCTTGCTGCTTATGATGCATAACCTAAGGTGCCAATATTCTTAATTTGAAGAAATGACTCAGTGCTGTCCTGTCATCTTAAGGGGTGCGAATGTTAATGTGGTTGTGTACTATTTGTGCGTAATCCCCTTGTTGTGGTATACGTAGTAAAGCTGGTGTATGGTCAAATGCTTACCCGAAAAAAAATGACTTGGTTGTTTGTAAATGTTTTACATTCAAGTCAATTTGACCTGTTGAGTCTGTGGAACTAGAAAGGATTACCCGAAAGCCAGCCAACGCTGCGTTCTTCTCCACAGGCGCACAAACATTGGAGCGGTTGTGGTAGCAATTTGAACTCCCAAACTTAAACTACGACATTTCCGGTCGCAAAGATAATGACCAGATTCTCACGTATCGTAATCCGAGCCCTTGTCCATACGAGTCGTAGGCCATTTCATTATAAGGCTGTCAGAAAAAGATCCCAACGCAGAGAACATAAGAAAATTATACTGCCACAAACTCGCCCTGGTTTCTACACTGGAGTCACAGGGCTCAGCCATGTTCGCAACCAGAATATTTATTCTCTTTGCTCTTGCTATTCTAGGCCGGAAACAGTAAGAGAACAACTTTTATTAAATACTCTTCAAATTTAGGTTAAAATCATAGCTATCATAATATAGGTAAATAGTTCTAGGCATAATTTTTCACTAGACAATGGGAACTGACCTGTGCCAAAAACAGACAGAAAAAGGCAATGCTTCATTGGTATTTTTTTCGATAGACTGCAGCAGTCTATGAAAATGCCTGTGTCGATTATTTGTCTTTTTATAACTGCCAATACAATTTCTTCAGAATGAATTGTAAGAAAAATGAGCAATCAAGTTTCGTTTGAGTATATCCAGGAGCAATAGCTGTGGCGAGTTACAGGTTTTGAGATTAATTTTATACATCAGACCAGTATCGTCAGCCCACCGCATTATTAAACTCAGTGAGTACCGTACAATGCTTCAAAAGTCTAAGCAGCACAAATGCAGACCGCGTTATTTAGGCAATATTAAGTACGTGCAGCCGGTACACTTTATTGCCTATTGTGTTCCTGGAAGAAGGCGGATTGTGTTTTACTCTGCTGGCTTTTTGAAAGTTTACGAATGTAAAGATATTGTGAATTGTTATGAAGTTTTGTGATGTACAAATGAGTTATATGTTACTTCCGGCGCGTCTGTGTACTTGACATCTGCACCGGCTTGCAGCTGTTGCATTACTTTTCAAAAATAAAGGTTTTCCTTAAAAAAGCAATTAGTTCACTCCTCAGGAAAATATAAAGGCGTCCTCAGGGCCCCCTCAATGTGACCAAACCTCTTTTCTTGTGTAATGTTGCAGAGTAAGACACTTAAAAGTTTCCTTCATGCCTGAACAAAAAGCAGTGAGTTGAGCGGGTTTAGCGCTTTCAATGAAGTGTTGAATTGATGCAACTTTGCATTCAGAGTGCTCTGATGAAGCGGATCAGTCGATCGATACTCTCGTGTTTTGCTGCAGCCAAAAGAAACACGGAGGCGCACTGTCTTTCCTTTTGACGCACCAAGTATCATAGATTCATTGCTCCTTTTCTTGACTTTGGCAGCGGTTTTCTCAAGACAATGGTTCACTGAGGAAGCTCTGTAATAAAAGTGTTCCGGAAAATATTACATGCGTATCCCTTGATCCTGCTGTGAAAGGACGTCTGTGCCATGAGTTCCCATGAACACTGTTAAAGGTGACTCCATTGTAAGAATCAGCGCGAAAAGGTTCTTTTGTGCACCACTCTTTTATTCACGTTGTTTGAAATAAAATAAATGTTTACGTGGTCACGTGGTCCTTCGCAGAAGTGCCGTCCTTGCTAAAAGTATCCAAGCAATAGGATTTGTGTTTAGTTGTTTTGGTACAGCACTTATGGTACTCCTTAAGCTCAAAATTGATGTAACAATAAGGAAAACCCTTACCCTCATTTTGGTCTTAAGGGTGCCATAAGGGATCATGTACAGGACTTAGAAGCAGATTCTATTGCCCGTATACTTTTCTTCTAGAAGATGCAGGATTTCAAATGCTTTGAAATGCAGGTCAATGTACACTAAGAGTAGCCTCGAAAAGTATGTGGGACGATACAATTCCCGTAGCACAGATATTATTGATGAAAGGACGAAAGCCTCTTTTTCCTGCGGAAGACTTCGTCAACAATGCTTTCGATTTTCCTAAAACTGCCGTGAATTTCAAGCACAAGGTCACGCGTATTAGCACAAATTTCCCCAATAAAACACTTCCAACCGACTGCGGCTCCCTCAGTTCTATACGCAAGAATTCTGTGAGGGTTCAAGAAACGCTCTTCGAGAGACCTTACGGCGTTCGCACATGTCCTAGTAAAAATTCAATAAACGCACATTCCACCAATAAACTTTTGTGAGAACATGTTTCAACAGTACTATGACTACTGGCTTGTTACATTTCTTTCCGCAGAAAAAGTGTTAGGTTGCGCGATGCGTTTCACTGACCTTCATGTTAGCGACGTGGCGTTCACCCATTCATTTAAACTCAGCTCTCATTTGCGGAAATTCGAAGCCAGCTTCGGGGTTTTAAGGCGAAAGCCTCTAATGGTTCATCGTTGTCCGTCCGTCCGCTGAATCTGTCAACACTACAGCTGTCAATCAAACGCGGTTCAGGTGTCCACCGAAATATGTGAGACAAGTGTCATTTCCTTTCTTTAAATATTCCAACGGGCCAGGTGTCGCGCCGAACGGGCGATGGCTTTCCGTGGACTCCTTAGAAACACTTCAACATGCGGTCGCGTCCCAATCCAGACGCCTCCTGAACGTCAGTCTGGAAGGATGCCGCCTAAACGCTATGTGAAGTCTTTAATAAACATGATCACGATACATTAGCGACACAAGCAGCAAGACCACGCTAAAGGCTTTCGCCTCACCGCACTTTAGGTGAAAAAATTGCCCTCCTGATTGTTCTTTAATGTCCTACACACTACGGTGCTGGAATGACGCGTTTCCGTTTTATTCCATAGATTTAAGCGTACATATGGAAGTTTGTATGGCTTGCAATCTGCGCTCAGTATACCGATTAAGGGGGTCTTTCTGGCCTCTATATTTAAAGTGTAACTACAAGCACACTGTGTGCTGAATACCAGTGAAATCACAGATCTCGCACAACTTGTTATGAACACACCCGGCCACAAAGCAATGCGAATCGGGTGATCGCCACGCCTTGTTGCCATGCAACTGAGCTGTTGATAACCTTAAAGCAGGTTCATTGTTTCATGCTGGAACACATTCCTCATAACTCTGCGCCAGTGAGAACACAATTGTGGTACATGGGGGTTGGCGGAAGATGCCGCTTCCCAAGAGTATAGGAGAAGTTGCACTATTCTAGCGAAAGCTTTACTGCTGCATGTTCCGCGAGTTTTGCCGCCTCCGTCGCTTTGACCTTCAGCGACTTGGATCCGCTCCGCAGCTGCGCCGAAACCGAGAAAGAGCGGGAGTTTCGAAAGCAAAGGGAAGGCGTCTATCTGGCCCCCTCGGACACTGGACACATTAGTCGCCCTTGTTTAGGCTACGTGGCGGTAGTGACAGATGTGCACTACATGCGCTGACATTTACAACGTTGTGGCAGCAACGCGGCACTGAAGATATAGGCCGTCGGCGTTCATTGTGTTCATTGGCGTTGGCGTTGACAACGTTCTAGACTCTGATGATTTTGACGAAAGGAGGGCCGCAGAACTGTCTGCCTGGGTCAGTGGACACCTCCATCGCGCTTTCAGGTACGTGGTGGTGGTGAGAGAGAGAGACATGTGGGCTGCATGCGTTAGCGCTGACAACGTTATGGCAGACACGCGGCACTACAGCATTAGGCTGAATCGTTCATTTGGTGAGCAACCTCTCGCGATCGACCATTAAACTGCCACCTGCAAGGGTGGCACGGTGCGCGCTGCCTCTCCAGTGTCCGGAGCGCAATCAGCTTTACAGACGCCAAGCCGCGCCTAGTTGCCCGGTGCACCACAGCTTTCGCTCTCTAGCCATGTTCAGCAGTTGTTAAACCGCAGCAATTTTCAAAACTGAAAACGGCGCGAAAAACAGAACAAGATAGAGAGAAGCAACACACACACAGCACCGAACTTACAACTGAGTGTATTTCATGCGAGAGCGCAATAAATACAGGAAGTACACATAAAAAAACGAAAAGAACACCATGATATAAGATTGATACTATTGCAGGTCAATACTGATACTGTAGCACCCTCTCTTGGGCGGCGCCGACAACCCGGCTAGCGCGCCTACCTGCGAAGAGAATAAAGACGGCACCTGGTCGTGGCTCGTGCAGCCACGGCTGGCAGTTCTGTTCTGGTGTCGGCTCGTAGCAGTGGTCTCGTTTTCTTCGCTTCTGAGGCGTTAAGCCTACAATACTATTGTAGGTCAATATCTTTGACTGAAAACGGTCTTGAATCATGAACCAACTGGCCCAAAAATCCTCCCTTTCGGAGCAATTTTGTTTTTCTAGGCGAGCAAGATAACTTATCAAGGTTTTTAGGCTACCACTGCAGCAAGTACTTTTGCAGCGAGAGCTCTAAGGGTGTCGACCTGCGAACCCCTGCCTGAATCAGCGTCGACAGTGCTTGCCGCACTACCATATCCGACACGTGATGTCTGTTCACAGCACCCTGCTACTCCAACACTACCAAAGCAGCAGCCCTACAAATTACCCTGACAACATCCGCCCCTCAATGTCATGTCCAGGCGCTACGGGCGATTATCCGTCAGGGACAGTGCCTGACATTCGTCAAAGCGTACCTAGAGCGTTGACCGATGCGCTACCATACGGCGCGCACAGCATGACGAAGGTCTGCTTTACACCAGGCATACAAGGCGCTCTTTGCCTACTTGAGAGCGACTGGATTGAGTGAAAAATTCTGACAGTGTTGTGCGTATGTGTGTTATGCCTTTTTTCTCTTCTCTCTTCCTCCTTTTAGTCCCCTAATCCCTCTTCCCCAGTGCAGGGTAGCCAACCGGAACACCTTTCTGGTTAACATCCCTGCCTTTCCCTCCTCCTCTTTATCTATCTATCTATCTACTACACTCGCCCTCCCCGCTGCGCGCGCGCGCACGCACACACACACGACTAGCTGGGACTAGTTAGGTAAAAGAAATTCACTGATATTCAAACATGGCGTTAATGTCAAATTAGGACTATAAACGCGACATCTCACACCCCGATTTGCTGCACGATCCGTCAAACACACACACGCCCCCCTTTCTTCCAGCTTCTGACGTTATCCGCGCTACCACAAGGGTTGATGCCCACTCATCTTTTCCTTTACCCTCAGCATCTTTTCGATCGGAGGATCCTAATTTCTACTCTTGACCATGAGACGCTACCTGCATCCAAAAAGACAAAAAGGATGGACTAAATCAAAAAAGAATAACAGGAAAATATCCCCCCTGTTATTTGCGTGCAGTCAATATAGAAAATGCAGGTCACACGATATATGACATGAAACGAATAACTACGCTGCTAACAAAAAGAAGGCGAAACTACAGTAAAAAATCAGTCCGTGCGCTCATAGTTTCTGAAAAAAAATTACGAACCAAGAATTCAAGCAGCTTCAAAAGTCTAGGGAACATAAGTTCTGGCTTCTCAATCAGTCATTTTATTCATTCATTTAATCGCACCTACTTACATTGTACAGCATGTGCACGAGGCGCGGCGAAAGGAGAAAAGAATGGCCCCTGACAAGGCCTGCAGCTCGGGATTACACATCATGACACCTGTTTGGCATCCTAAAAATTAAATATGACACCAGGCAGAATACTGAACAACAATCAGAAAGCAAGGCAGTGAACGGCAACTCAACAATACAGTTCGGAAGGGCGTACTGCCCGGCTAGTTGGTGTTGTATAATGTAAAGAAATAGCGCAGAAACAGGGACAAAGGCCACAAAGGAGACATGCGAGTTAATCAACACATGTTTCTACATCTTTGTCCTTTCGCTCTGTTTTAGCGTGATTTCGTTATAATATGAAAAATACATGCTTATTTGCACCTGAAAAATTATTATCTGATTAGAAAGTACAAGTTCATTAAACCATTCATAACTGACAACAACATTAGAAATCACTGCTGCTACCCACATTGGAGGAATGCGAAAGCTTTGACGCCTCTTCGACACTGGTCTCCTTTAAAATTTGGCACATGGTTGCTTTCCCGCTCACTTAACTGTAAATTTTTTCCCATTTGCGTAATTACTCACCTTAACTCACCAGTTTTACTCTGATTGTACCCCACTTATCGATTCATTGACCGATCCTAGATTGCACAATTGGTTATCGACCGACTGCCTAGTTACCTATTGTGCATTTTTTCACTATCCCATCCTTAACTGACTGATTAATTATCGATTGATTATTGATTTATTATGACTATACCATCTATTCATCTCGAACGTCCACTTTGAGTTTTCAAATTTTGTGCCATGCTTACTTTCCCGTCCACTTACTATATACCCGTCCAGCATATTCAACCGCTCATTGACCTTTGCTTACATTTCCCTAATTACCTCACATCAAGAAAACTTTTTTAATTGAGTGAAAAAAGTTGGGCGAGTTCGTACATATTCATTACTCACAACAGCGCAGGAAACGCAGCGAAGGTCATTAATTTTCATTCATCAATTACCTTTAAATTCACTTCAAACTTTTATTTTGCTTTTTTGCGCACTTTTTTAGCATTTTACCGTCTACTGCTTTTTCCCGTCCACTCACTATATCGACGTCCGGGTTATTTCGACGGCTTTTCACATTATTGTCTCTAATTGTTAAAATTATCGTCCTATTCATATAATTTTTGGGGGACATCATCCTCTATCGACTACAACCATTTGTTTTACGCTACTTCTTTTGAGAACGACACAAGTGCTGAGGAACGTTTTGGCGACACATTTTGGTTCCACGACCCCACCCACATAGCCTAGAAATGCTTTCGCGTTAATAAAGGTGTGGGAAAAGTACTTTGCTATTTGCAGTCACTCAAGACGAATAACGAAAGAGCGGAAAATTTTTGAGAGGCAGGAAAGGAAAACAAGCATTTAATTATTTTCTTAAATTGAGAATTCGTTTGCCAGCAGCAACTGAAATCTTTACTCTCATCCTTGTTATCGCTCGGTCTCACAGCACAAGTGCGCAACACCTTCAGTTTCTCGCACCAGGCAGAGGGTGTCAGCCATTTCGTTAAAGAAAATTGTTTACGTTTTTTTTAAATTATTAATGCAAATAAACTTCGGGCTACTTCTGAGGCACGATCTTGATTCGGGCGTTGCTGGGTGCCGTGGAGCTCCAGATGCGATGGAACAGGTGAGAGCGTAAAAGAAATTGTGTTCGTCCAATTGCGATGAAGCTGCGCACAGTGTAAAAAAAAATTGCTTGACAGCTTTTCCTTGCTCTTCTTGGTTGAAGGATTTTGACACTGCTGTTTGCATTATATTCACAGAAGCATTTGACGGAATGCATGACATCGCATGAATAGCAGACTTGAGTGGCTTCTACTCGGAATTTTTTAAGGAAAAGTTGCAAAGCGTTAGCGTTTTTTTGCTGGTATTTGTTTAATTGCAGGGGCATTGCTGAGGCGTCTTTCTGGCTCATATAAGCGTATCTTTTTGGTTTGCGCTGTAAAATAACGAATTATTTTTATTATAGCATTATAGCTGCGGTGACGACGACTTTCAAAAGGCATACAAGTACATTTAATGTATTCGGAACACTATACTATACGTTATACTATACTATAGGTTAAGCCGCTACAATCGTGCTACCGTAATTTTTCTAAGCTGTACTTTCACGCGAGCCCTGTACCAAAGTTCTCTATGCTAATATTTAAAATGAAATACACTTCATTGTGTGCGCTCAGCCAAGTAATGTGCAATATGTGGAGGTCCTCGGAAAGGTTTGTTGTAGCTACCATGGGTTGCTAATGTGTCGAATTAGAGTAGACTTGAAGCGAGAATGGAAGAAACTAGTGCGAAAGAAGCCCATCGATGATTTAAGTGGTAGGAGAGAAAGTAGAGGAATTCTGGATCTATGATGACCCTCTACAGAAGGTGGAAACCTCAGTTAAGATCTTCGTAGGTGTTAGAACTTTTGCACGCTTTGAAGGAATATGTTTCCGCTGCCAACAGTAAGTATTCTGTATATTTAGCGTAAGAAATCTACTCCAGGGCTGGCAGTATAGGCTGCCTAAAGGGCCTAGAGTGCACTAGAGGGCAGCTCACTCCTTTTTTTTTTCTTTAAGTGTTTAGAGTGTGCTCACGCTCTCTTTTATTAAAGTTCCGATTACACTTATGCCTGTAGAACTCTTCGGCTACTTTAACCATCTTAACCATATCGCCAGTGACATTACCATCTTTCTTTACTAGAACATAAATATGAGTTTCTCCATACCTAGTGTCCTTTTCACTGCTTTACGCAATCTTCGTGGTTCAAATTGTGCTCGATTCTGTCCACATTGTACTTACTTCGGTTGACTACATTGACTTATTTATTAGCTTGATAGCTCTGCTAGTTCCATTCTCTATGTAGCGTTAGGAGCTTTCATGTTTTGGAGATCCTTAATCAGGTCTTTCATTCGTCGGAGAGAGCTTGTCGGTAAAGAATTTGCCGGCACAATCTTACTGTCTACTCCAACTACCGAGTCCATAATGATAGGTGTGAAAGTATTGTTTATTACTTCAAAATTAGGGTCATCATAATATATATATATGTGTGTGTGTGTGTGTGTGTGTGTGTGTGTGTGTGTGTGTGTGTGTGTGTGTGTGTGTGTGTGTGTGGTGTGTGTGTGTGTGTGTGTGTGTGTGTGTGTGTGTGTGTGTGTGTGTGTGTGTGTGTGTGTGTGTGTGTGTGTGTGTGTGTGTGTGTGTGTGTGTGTGTGTGTGTGTGTGTGTGTGTGTGTGTGTGTGTGTGTGTGTGTGTGTGTGTGTGTGTGTGTGTGTGTGTGTGTGTCTTTTAAAAACATTATTTACTCCATCTTTCACATCCAATGTACCCGGTATGTTCCACAAATCCTCTTGAATAACGTTGTCGTAG
The DNA here is from genome assembly GCA_030143305.2 of Amblyomma americanum. Lineage (NCBI taxonomy): Eukaryota > Metazoa > Arthropoda > Arachnida > Ixodida > Ixodidae > Amblyomma > Amblyomma americanum. Next base: position 23,226 of record JARKHS020004943.1, read on the forward strand.
GTTCCCCTCATATCCAGAAATGCTAATCATAGGGGCCTGTGCTCCTTTTCATCAATCTCTATACACTGCGTATAGAGTGTCCTCCAACCTGCTTTGTTTCTGGAACCCAATTTGCAGCTCCCCCCGCACCCCTTCGTTATCCACCCAAGCCTGCAGTCTGTCCTTTATAATCTGCATCACCACCCTGTAAACCACAGACGTCACTGTTATGGGACGGTAGTTGCCTATGTCAGCCTTGTCCCCCTTACCATTATATATCATTTTCATTCTACTTAAACGCCATTCATCGGGGGCTTTGCCATCCACTATCATTTTGTTTACTGCCTCTAATAAGGTTTGCTTAGACTTTGGTCCTAGCTTCTTTATTAACATAATCGGAATAACACTCTGGTCCTGTGGACGTGCCACTAGGAACCTTCTTCTCTGCCCTTTCCTACTCTGTTTGCTCAAGTGAAGCAATTGCAGTAACCGGTCCATCCTCCTTCGATAAATTATGTGCAACCTTTCTTTCTTTAAATTTTTCTGTCATCATTGTTCCTATGTGTTTCATTGCTTCATCCCCTTCTAGTCGAAAACGCTGATCTGCAACAATAAACTGTTGCTCTAGCCTAGTCGTATTACTCATTGTATTTAGATATTTCCAAAATTTATGAGCTGCTTTTATATCCATTTTATTCACTTTGGCGTCTATTGGGCACACTTTCTTCTAATTTTCTCAATAATCAAAAAGGATGCTGCCCTCCGGCACTTTATGAAGTTATCCCATTTTCTGTCTACTTCAGCTTCTGGTTCCCTCCTCTTGGAATATCTCTGTTCCCTCGACGCTTCCTGACGTTTCTCTATCGGCTTCTCTACCTCCTCATCACACCAACTCTTCGGTTTGCGTATTTTTCCTTTTGACTTTACTCGCACCCTAGCTAGCTATAGCTCAAGTAACCGAGTTAATTTGTTATAAATCCATTCTGTTTCATTATCTTCAAAAAATTACTTTCTCAATTAGTTCGATTGCTGCTTCCAATTGCTTTCCTGAGTAAAAATTCCCGTCCGATTGTTTTTCTCGCTTCAGTCCTACATCGGTTTCTTTTCTGAAACTCAATTTGATACGTTTGTGGTCGCTACCTAGACTTGCGGAACCATTTTCATCTACGCTGTTTACCCCTAAAATACTATACATCCCATGTGACATAAGTGCATAATCTATCGTCGAGTGCGGACTCCCTGCCTCCCATGTTATGAGCTCTTCACACTCTTCGGTACTGTCGCATAGAACTAAATAATGCCTTTCACACACATTCAGCAGCATGCTTCCTTTTGAATCTGTGTACCCATTCAGGTCCTCTATGAGTGCATTCATGTCGCCTAATATAATTATCTCGCCCTGTCTTTCTAGCTAATCAATGTCGCTTGCAATACATTCTACCATTTTCCTATTTTCACATTTCGCATTAGCTCCTGTACACAGGTATACAAAGCCAAGGAGTGTTTGCTCCACTGTTACTTTTACTTTGAGCCAAAATGTTTCTTTTTGCATGCCAGCTTAACCCTTTGAAAATTAGTGTTTTCTGAATGAGTGCCCTGATTCCACCCCCCTTTCTGCTGCCCTCTGTTTTATTGCAATATTCCTATGCGTAGTCTGGGTTAGAGGGTGGTTGCTTCATGTCTCTAAGATGTGTATCCAGAAAACCATGTACCATTAAGTCCTCCTGCCTTAATAGTTCTTCTATTTCCTCCCATTTCAGCCTATTAATGCCACCTTACATGTTAATGTAAACCATATCTGGATTAACTTGGTCCCGGCGCTTGTGTATATTTTCACGCGTGAATGCGGGAGATCACTGATCACAAGAGACAGCGGTGGGCTTCGAAGGAAGGAAGGAAGGAAGGCCTCAGACTTTGCTGGCACATACCCACTACGGGGGAGTGGCCAACACACAGGCGGTTAATTGCTGGATACAGGAAAATTTTGACGAGAAAATGAGTGGTGATAGTATGTAGTCTGATAGATTGCAAGACGGAAGGACAAGGATCCTGTTAACTGGGAGATCGAAGACGGGACAATGGTTTAATGTGTTAATAGTATACAATGCCTGTAATGTTTCATTGTGGAATTCGACAAACCTCTTGACCACAGCTCCAGATCTTCTCCTTCTTCTTTTGAGGCAGCGCGCGCTAGCGGGATGCACCGTGTCAATATGTCTTCTCCTGTTGTTCCATCGTTTCTTTGACCTTCGTTCTTCCTTGTCTACACTAGTTCTCTCCGAGTTCAGGGTCCCACCAAAAAAGCTGTTGCCTGGCGACCTATCATCCTCCCTATCCTCTTGCCAGTTGCGCCGCTGTAGTGAACGCCATCCTGTGTAAAAGGGTAGGAGCTGACCTCGTAAAAGTCATTGTTGACTTCCATTACCACGTATCCTAGTCGTCGGCTCATTAACATAATTATACGGTTAGCCTCAACTACCTTCCTTTCGGTTCTGCTAGACTGCCTCTGGACCTCTGGTATTGTGCACATGGTCACGTTCACACTTTCAGAGGCCTCTCTAAGCCTACGCATCCCCCCCCCCCTTCTAACTGCTTCTCGAGGTTCTGGCTCCACCACTTCAATACATCGTTGAGACCAGCATGGATAACGACGAGGTGTTCGCAATCCATGTTGCCCCTTACCACCTCCTGGGATTCGGCCATTGCATCTACCATGCACTTCTCTGACTGCTTTCACCAGCACCCTCCTGTCCGCCTTCACTATCGTCAAAACGCCTTCCTCAACCCTCGCTACGTTTGAGTAACCGACTACCAGAACCCTTCTGCGCTCTACCCGTTCGCTTTCTGACTGCGATTGTTGCCCTCCGGATCGCGCTAGCTGTCTCTCCCGCCGTCGTACACTACTGTCGCGCGTCACCATGCCCGTTTTTACCTGTCTCTCTTCCCCACTCAAAGCCTGCTGCGCTACAGCGCTGTAGGATCGACGAGCCCCCTTTAGGTTTACCCCGCTCTCCTTGTGCACCACCTGACACTGCTCCAAACCGGTGTGACCTGCCGGCTGTGACTTAAGATCTTTCTTCCCTGCATGCTCATTCTAGCTGGGCCCGCTTATCCCGCTCTGCTTTCAGCTCGCCCACAATTTGCTCCAGCAGGTAGGCCTTAGCCCCTTCCCTCTAAAGTGACTCGGCGACCTGAGTTTCTAGCTTAATCCTTTCTTCTCGTTCAACGTTCCCGTCCCTTATGAGTTCCCCAATCCTAGTTGCCCATTCCCCTTTCAACGTCCGAAAGACCTCCTTAAAACGTTTACATCGCCTGCACGATAAGCCAGCCCCATCTGCCTCGGCAAAGCTCCCGAACTCGGTCTCGTCTAAATAGCACCAACGGTCGCACTCCTGTCTCTGCACTGGCCCTCTGTCCACCTTGACTATCCTAGCTTGCCGACCCATCGTCCTGCCGACTACAGAACGCAAAAGCCTGCCAAAATTCCTACACAAAATCTTACGGCACGCACAAACCTTCCGCTAGCCTTCTTACACCTAACAGGGTTTAAAACTACCGCCCCTACAGCATGTGCAAGAGAAAACACCAGAAAGCACTTTGCTTCGGACGGAGTCGCTGGAGCTTCGGAAAAAAGCGTCCTCCTCTGACGGCGTCACGAGCCAAAAGCGCCACTAAACCACCGATCTTTGAAACCGCAGCCACTGCGCAGCTGCGTGGCGAAACAAGCCTCTGAGATTACCCCACGCCCTCACGCGGGTAATCTTGGAGGCTTTGGGAAACCCTCTCCTGAGGGTGAGGGTGTCAGTTCGGCGTGCGACGAGGAAAGGACACAGCACAGAGAGGGAAAGCTGTGGAGTAATGCAGACACGCGTCCGGAAGCAGTGGGCCTTTGACCAGTAATTTCCTGCCCATGCGTGTCCTTCAGTCAGGGGTTAAATTTTAGCGCTGACAGTGCACTGTGCGACAGGCGTGTTTATGGGCGGTCACGCTCACCTGCTCTGCCAGACGGATCCAACACTGTTCTTTACTAAAAAATGTTCCAAGGAGAAATTGCAATGGATTTATAATGACCGCTCCCTTTTCCATTTCTTTTCCGCAGGAAAAATCTGCAGTAGCGGCTGGCGGCTACCAGAGGAGCGCGCTCCTTGAAAGGGGCCCACTGACGAACCAGGCACAATGCCACTGTGAATGGGAAGGGAAACAACATCGCAAAACAAAGAAAGGAAGAGTAAACACTCCTTTGCGTACACAACAGTCATGTTGAATGCCTATCGCTATAAGCCGTGCTAAACGGCGCACTCATTTTTGCTTTAATTTCTCATTTTCTTTCCAGGAGACCCGCTTTCGCCCTCGCGTTGCATTGGGATGCGTACCGCCAGCTCCATGTATAGCAAGTACTTTACAAAGTAAATAATGGTTACTTGGGGACATCTTAGGTAGAGGCCTTTACAGCAGTGCAAATATCTGTGTCGAATAGCATTGTGTTTTTTGGTTAGTTCATGAGACGGTAACATGCTGCAAAGATTGACAGGCGATCACCACAATGGGATGAAACAAACGTGCAACAGGACCAATTATCCACCGCCTCGCCTCCGCTTGCGCTTCACATTTTCTACGCCTTGCTTTCAGTTCTGCTGCTCGCACAGCTGTATCTTCGAATCTCGTCTGCGTCGCTTACTCTTCGGCTGCTCGCACCGCTGAGTCCTGACAGGATTGGGGTAGCCAAAGCAGGTCCCCGTATGTATGATCGCGTCCATGCCGCCAAACAGCGCCAGGTTGGTTATTGCCGACAAACGTTTGTTGACGCAGTCGAGGCGGAAATCATGCTGACCTCGTCAATGACTCATTTCACGTGACGCAACGCATACCTAAATGTGTTTTGGTCACTGGTGCTTAGGCCACGGTCCTGCGCCATGGTCAGCTTGAACACAGAGTCTACGGTCATTCCACCCAGTCCGGTGGTGGCTTTATCGGGGGTGGCACACGGATTGTTGCGTTGACATTCGATCCACCACTGGTCGTCCACAGTTTGTAGTGCCTGCTGTGGGCACTCAGTTACCAACCGAAAGACAAACGTCGTCCCACACAGGGTGGCACCATTGAGGAACGCATTGTTTAAGGCGACTATAATGTAATCTACAAAGTGTCGAAACGGGAGCATGAACTCTATGCCCCCGTCTCCGCTCTCGGGTGAAAGCCAACTTGGGCAACCGAATTAAAACCGAAATCCGTAAAACAGACCGAGCATGGCGCAGAGTATACACTTCTATATTTGTGTTTGTTCAGAGGCAGTTAAGAGAAGCGGGGGAGGTCACTGACTGTGACAGTGATGCTTGTCGTCATCACTGAATCAAACGCTGCGGGAAGCGATCACTGGTCGCACCCTGCGGTTAATCGACTAATGTAATTCTCGTTTTACACCCTTGCACCCCTACGATCTCCAGGGGTGCAACTAAGACGAACTACCCATTTAACATCCTGGATTTTAAAGCGGGGTGCAAAAAAGGTGTGCTCTTATGACACACACCCTTTTCACGAACATCGTGGGTGCTGTAAGGGTGTATAGATGGCATTCTGCCCTTAGGGGTTCAAAGTGATGTGCAATGGTACGCATAACCGACAACTCTTTTCATATGTTATGAAGGCTGTATATGGGGTCTGATTTTATTCTCCCCATTTTTTATGACGTGATTCGTGCGGCGTTAGAGGAGCCTTTGTTTCCGGGTTTTATTTTTCATGAGATTCGAGGAGTAGATATATTTTTTGTGATCTGAGGCTTCAAGTCAAAACTCTCAAAGAAAAAATCGGCTTTACAGATGAGTTTGGGCCATTTCTTGCAGCGAAACAGAATTTGTTGTTAGCAGTCGATTTTTGCAAGCTTCAAACTGCAAAACATTCCCCTCATTATTTCACAAACAAGGTGAAAATGTGAGGTTTAACGTTAATCTCTTTATAAATTCAGGTATTTATATTCATTTATTTTCATTCACTCTTTGCTTTTATTATCATGTCCTGCGCACCACCTCCCAGGCGGTGCAAAACCTGCCTACAATTTTTTTGTGCAATGTGAAAACATCTAGCATAAATAGCAAATGATAAAATGAATATTATTCAGACGCCTAATCAGTACCAACGTTGTGAAACTTCGCGTGTAAATTTTACTGCCAAATTTGTTTCATATTGTTACGTGCAATCCGAAGGAGAACCACCGAAGCAGATCCGAAAAACGGTGGCGCTCCCCAGATGGTCCGAGCACGAGAGCGAGAGGCAACCAACTTCTTCCTCTACTAACGCATGCGCTATTTTCTTCTACAATGCCATGCATCACGCCTCGCCTCCCAAGCCCTCTTCTGCAGTATCGACAAGATGCGGCCACGGGGGAATGTCAGCGAAAACGTAGAACACAGCTGCAGTTAATCGAAGTTCAGTACGGTAGCTGTCACCACTTCGCGCACGTTTGGGTGCGCTACCAGACACCCTTAGAGCGTGGGGGGGGGGGGGGGGGGTAGCTGTCTCGGTCACAAAGGATATGCCCTCGACTAAGCGTGGGAAGCTCAGCCGGAGACCAGCTACCAAGTGACAAGGGGGTTGGTCGTTTGGTGCCCAGCTTTCGCCGGTCACAAGCCAGAGAATAGGTCGGAGCCAAACGTTCACAAATGAAAACAAAGTTTATACAACGAAGAGACGATACAGAGTATTTCACAATCACTCGTACGAGCAGGTACGAAGTGATTTACAAATACAATGCAACTCGTGCAAAGTAACAATAGAGAGATACAATTGAACAATATCTTTGCACCTAAAGTGCACTAACACACAGAGAGACAAACAAACAAAACACAATTTGTTCACCGGGCACTGCAACAGTCCGACGACCTGAGGAGCACGACGGGGCCGATCCGCAGACTGGCGCACGTTGCCTCGCTGGTCTGTGGCTGGGCGGTAGTGTTCTCCCGGTAGTCGAGCGGGCGCGCTTCTCGGAAGCTTAAACGGCGGCTAGGGCTAACAGACAGCGGTTGCAGCCCCTCATTTATAAGCGCAGCCCGCGTCTGTTTGTCCTTCGCGCAAAGGCAGGCGCGAACATACACGCAGTATCAATTGCACAATCTCTTTCTTTTTCTCGCGGCGGGCGCGCGACCCCATTGGTCGAGCGCGGAAACCACCTTTCAAAAAACTCTAGGTCAATCTTGCCACGCGGAGTCATCGGCACAGGTGCGAAGAGGAGAGCGTATCACTTTAGCGCGGACAAGGTTAGCCCCTTTCCATCGACAACGAGCAGAAACTTCTCCGACATTCTAGAGAAATAGACGCCGCGCATGGCTATGTTTACTTTGGCGCCGCGCCGGCGAGCTGAGTGAAAAGCCCACGCAAGGCGGGCTTTACCGCGCGCGGGCGCGATTGCTTACGCGCAGCGCCGTTTTTTTCGAAAATGCGCCGAATTTTGTGACACTGCCCCTGCATTTAAGAATATTGTGCAACAATATTCACAAAACACAAAATTCGTGCGCACGTGCTAGCGCTCACAAACTTATTGGCAAATGCCAAAATACACACATCAATACAATGATGCCTGCACGCACATAACACTTGACAACTGTGAAGATTCACTTCAATATTTGCCGCAACTCGGCAAAACATTAGCTTAATACAAAAAGGGAGCATTCAAGTTCAAGTCATTCTTGCCCCTATATTTCCACATTCGGCCGACGTGTGCTCAGAACAGTATTGTTTCCCTCAAGCTTTCCGTCGTATTTTTGTTTCTCTTGTGCACGCGAATCTGGCCTTTCTTCCTGTCGCGAGCTCAGCTCATCTTTCGCCTTTTACTGAGGCTTCTGTTCCTTACGCGATTTTTGCTCTACTTCCTACTCGTACTCCTCTGAGTGTTCCTGCTCAGACCATGAGCCCTTCCTATTTTCTTTCGGCTGGCGCGTCTGTTGCGAACAGATTTGACCCCAGTTCGCTCATGACGACTCTGCTTTTCGTGTGTTTCTTCTTCTCGGCGTGCGCTCTTCTGTTTGCGCTTCCGCTTCCACACTGAGTCCCTTCTTAAAGTGGGGCTCGTTCGTCGCAGCTTCTCTTTCACTTTGCTGCGATGGTTGTGCAGCTTGCTTGCACAAGACTGAGCTGTTTTCAGCTTGGTTCTGTTTTGTCCTACTTCCTTCCTCATTCTTCTTCGGGGCAAGCCCGTTTCCTTTTCATTTGCATCATTCGAGATAAGTACTCGCGATGAAGCCACTGGTTCGGTCCCCTTTTGTTCTTCGAGGACTGAACTTTCTTCTCGGCCAGATGTTTTTTTTTTGTGGTCACTTTTCTGACCATAACTCGTGTAGCGTTCTGAAGGCACGGCTCACCAGAGGTTGGAGACGCATTCTCCTCACTTGCACTCAATTCTTCTTCACTTCCTTCCTTCAGGTGGTCACTCTCAGTGCAGTCACAAAAATGCTTTCCTTCTAATGCACATTCGTTTCCCCACAGGAAGAATTTGCTTCGCTTTCCTCTTTGGGAAAGGCTTCCTCGCTGCTCGAGAGTTCACTCGGAGCAGATTCCCGTTCTTCGCTGAGGGTGCTCTCCTCAGCTGCGAGTGCGTCGGAGCTATTGCACTCTGAAATTTGGCCGTTCGTTGTCACGGTCACTACTGCAACAATCAGGCGCGCAGTACTCTGACTTCTCGGTGAAGCTCCTGCTTTTTTCCCCATCTTCAGGCGAATACCCTAAGGTGTCCTCTGACTGAAGCGCCAGGCTGGCCTTTTCTTCAGTGCCTACTACCTCGGTAGTATATACACTATCAGTTTCCTGAGGAAGCGACACTCTGGTCTGGTCCTCACCCTCTTCAATCGCAGTTGTAGGAACCGCGGCTGTTCCACAACCACACTCTCATTAGTGGAGCTAGTTACAACGTCTTCCGTGGTTCTCGACAAATCAGACTCCTTAGTCTTCCACCCGGCTTCCCCGGTACTAAGCTCCACTGCCTCTCTGACGTTGTTCAAACGCTGAACCTCAGCAAGCTTCCGCGCAAGGATTGCATACTCTCTGAAACTCTCTCGCTCCAAGGCGAGCATCGCCGCCTCTTCTCTTCTCCACTGCCATTCCCTCTCTCTTTCTTCTCGTTCCCTTCGTCTCTCTTTCTCAGCGGCTTCTCTAGCGCGCTTCATTTCTCTCTGTCTTTTCTTTTCAGGCCTCTCTCTCTCCTCGTCCACCCATTTTCGCAGTTCGGCTCCAATCATCCCCATCTGGATGGCGATCTCAACTAGCTCCTTCAAGCTCATGTTTGGAGAATGAACGCCTCAAGACAAAGATCCCCCCTACACTGTGAACCTCATTAACCGCTTCAGCGCGGCACCTCACAATATCGCTTTGCTGCTAAACACTAGTTTACGACCTCTTCGTAAACTCCTTCCGACTCTTTCTCCGCTCTCTGCGCTTGCAAAACACCAAACGTCCTGTCGCGGATGCCAGAATATGTCACCACTTCGCGCTCTTTTGCGTGCGCTCCCAGACACCCTTAGAGTATGTGGGGTAGCGGTCCTGGTCACAAAGGAGATGCCCTCGACTCAGCGTGGCAAGCTCAGCCGGAGACCAGCTACCAAGTGACAAGAGGGTTGGTCGTTTGGTGGCCAGCTTTCACCGTTCGCAAGCCACAGAATGGGTCGGAGCCAAAAATTCACAAAACAAAACAAAAATTAAAAGCGAAGACACGATACAAAGGATTTTACTATCACTCGTACGAGCAGATACGAAGTGATTTACAAATACAACGCCACTCATGCAAAGTAACAATCGAGAGAGATTAAAATTTAACAGAACCTTTGCACCTAAAGTACACTAACACATAGAGAGACAAACAAAAAAAACACGATTTGTTCTCCGGGCACTGCGACAGTCCGACGACCTGAGGAGTACGACGGAGCCGATCCACAGACTGGCGCACGTTGCCTCGCTGGTCTGTGGCTGGGCGGTGGTGTTCTCCCGGTAGTCGAGCGCGCGCGCTTCTCGGAAGCTTAAACGGCGGCTCGGGCTAACAGACAGCGGTTGCAGCCCCTCATTTATAGGCGCAGCCCGCGTCTGTTTGTTCTTCGCGCCAAGGCAGGCGCGCACATACACGCAGTATCAACTGCACAAGCTCCTTCTCCTTCTCGCGCTGGGCGCACGACCCCATTGGTCGAGCGCGGAATGCACCGTCCAGAAAAATCTAAGTCATTCTCGCCACGCGGAGTCTTCGGCGCAGGAGCGAAAGGGAGAGGGTATCACTTTAGCGCGGACAAAGTTACCCCCTTTCTGTCGACAACCAGCAGAAACTTCTCCGACATTCTAGAGCAATCGACGCCGCGCGTGGCTTTGTTTACTTTGGCGC
>JARKHS020004944.1:0-202947 GCA_030143305.2 Amblyomma americanum
AGCGGTGTCGCAGCGGCGAAAAAATGCAAATCTATAATGAATGTATGGTGATGTGGCAGCTGATTCCTTTTCCTCATTTTTAATGAAGGTGTGTGAACTGAACTGACTACATGCTCGCGCTGTGCTGCTGAGTCGCTGTTTCAAACCTTTCAATATGTCGTTTAATGGGCACGCTGTTTTTAGCTTCTGTTTTTAGTGTGCCATTTTTGTTTGTATGCTTCTAATCATTCTCTTTTTTTACTTTCTCGCATGGGATCAGTAACGTTAGCGCACTGCCTTGCAGACGACCAGGCACTACACGTTATGTTTCCTTTAACTATTTTGCAGAGACCCATCGTTCACCTCAAACGGCTTTGCAGAATGCTCGCGCGGTCCTCGTGGGTAAAAAACGTCGAGGATGCTGGCATACCATTGATTAATTCAGTTTTGAAGGAAAACAAGTGATTGCCTCAAAGCACCTTGTCTCAGACTGGTTGACGAAATGGCACCAATAATTCTGTTGAGGCGTATGAGTAATTAGGCGGTTTTTACCCCTCCCCGGGGGGGGGGCTCGGTAAAAGATATCGCTGCGGGGAAATTTGAGCGGAGAGCCGTAGTGCTCTTGGCAGAGAGAGCGGTTCACGCTGTCTACTGTAGGCAAGTTATTTAGAGCCGTGTGAATTTATTAGTCGGCAGTAGGTGTTGAGCACCCCCAGGGCTGTGAGCCGGACCGTGGAGGTGGTAACCTGGAGGTCCAGAGCTTGTATCGACTTTGCGAGTAATGACGTCCAACTGCTTTATGTTAGCTGCATTGAGGCGGAGGTACGGCGCCGAGTACAAAATTCGGCTGGTGACGCACGCTTTAGCGAGACGGAGCGCATGGCGTCCGCGCAAGCCGCTGCGCCGATTAGCCACCCTCTACACGCAATGCCTTATGACCTCGAGCGTACCATAACCTTGGAAAAACGCTAACATTATCTTATTTATAAAAAAGGAAACGCCAAGGACCACAAAAATTACAGTTCGATCAGCTTACTGTCGGTACCGTACAAGGTATTTACTGTTATCGCTAATAGAGTCACGACAACCTTGGACACGGCAACCTTAGCGCATACCGCCGGTTCTCACAGATCATGAATGGCAGTTTACGAATAGCCCTCAAGATAAAAGTGTACAAACTGTATCTTACCGGTGCTCACCTACGGAGAAGAAACGTGGAGGCTAACGAAAATGGTTCAGCTCAAGTTAAAGACTACGCAATAAGCCATGGAAAGAAAAATGACAGGTGTAACGTAAAGAGACCGGAAGCGGGCAGGGTGGGTGAGGGGAAAACGTGTTAATGACTTCCTAGTATAAAATGAAGACGAAGACATGGGCTTGGATAGGGGATGTAATGCGAAGGCAAGATAACCGCTGGTCCTTAATGGTAACGGAGTGGATTCCAAGAGAAGGCAAGCGTAGCAGGAGGCGGCTGAAAGTTACAGGTGCGGATGAGATTAAAAGCTTACAGTTATAGTGTGGCTGCAGCTGACAAAGGACAGGGTCAATTGGAGAGACATGGGAGAGGAGAAACATTTGCCCTTCAACGGGGGTAGTCAGGCTGATGATGAATATAATGACTTACGAGTATGCAGTCGTAAGCTACCTTTTTACACGACATGCATATAAAGCCCGCTTGTATCCAAACAATACAAGCGAATTAGCGTCCCCTAGGAGAATTATTCACACTCCCAACAGCAGTATTGCAGGTACGCATCACAATTAAAATTTCTAAAATTTTTCATGAAACCGTAACCACTTGGTAAGGCTTCCTACCGGGTTGTGGGCAGCCTGCCACGACTTCTCACAAACAGACAGGCAAAGAAGCAAAAAAAAGCAAATAAAATTGGAGGAGATTTCCAAGCTTCGCCTGAAGGATATGACGGTATAGCGTTAATTAGTTGATGCCCATATAAGAGGAATTGTACATTCTCAACTTTACATTCATAATTCCCTGGGAGGCCTCATATCACTCCTTGGGCAATGCTGCAGCGGTTAAAGAATGCGCCACTGCCTTGTGATGGCAGGTGCTGCCCCCGGTGGGTCATATCCAAGGCAAAAAGTTGCTCTTCCTAAGCAGCCTGTCGCGGTCATCTATTAATTTTACTGCTACCTGCCATGTAGGCTATTTCGCACGAAATCCGATGGGTAGGTTGTGGTGACCCCAGAAGGTAACGTTATCTATGTCGCCCACCTAGGTTGCTGCTCAGTGGGTGGCTGCCTGGGCCACCCTACGACACCCTATTTATCACTCACAACGCCGACAACGCCGAAGTCAGATTTTCTGCGTAAACGGGGCCTTTAACGCTATCGCTTTCCCCTTAGCGAAAACTAATACGTTTGGAATATACTTCGGGATATTTATATTTTTAAGCATATTTTTTATTCATGAGTGCACTAGAAATATGCCATGAGTAGCTTACTGAAATTTTATGCTTGGTATTCTAAATATATTCTTAATATATGCCAAAAATACGTCTCTTAAAGCATGCGTCGAGCACGTTTAAAATACGTGAAAGAATACGAAAGCTGTTTTAGCATATTTCCAATATATTAGATGTGTCGTTCGTAAATATGAAATTAATGCATTTAAAGTATGAGTTACTTAAAGCGTGTTTCAAACGGGTGAAAAAATATGTATGCCATTTTAGCATCATGTCAATATATTAATAGTGCACTTTCGTAAATATGAAATTAATTCATTCGAAGTATACGTAACCTAAAGCAGATTTCGAGCACCCTTCAAACACCTGAAAAATATGTATGCTGTTTTAGCATCTTGTCAATGTATTAAATGTGTAGTTTCGTAAATAAGAAATTGTTTTGTCTCAAGTATACTTCAGTTTTTCAAACGAGCAGTCCTTTTAAACACACCTGAAGCACACTTCTATCCGCCGCAAAACGATCAAGTGCTCGAAATCGCGTTCCGGGAAATTCCCTTCGCATGTTGGCAATTTATTGAAAGTGTACTTTTGCAAATATGACATTAATTCGTCCAAAGTACATTTCAATCCTCACGAATGAGCTGTTCGCGTAAACGTATTTTGCAGCACACTTCAAACTTCCGTTCAACAGTACATGCTCGAAATCGCGCTTCGGGAAATGACATGCTGGCAATGCATTTAAGGTGTACTTTCGTAAATACGAAATTAATTCGTGCGTAGTATACTTCAACTCTAACATATGGGTAGTCCGCGTCAATATATTTGCAGCACACTTCAAGCTCATGTGGAACAACCAAGTGCTCGAAATCATGTTTCCGGGAACAGTGAAAATTTTTCCTTTTCTCTCGTCCATTCGTTTATTTTAACTTCTAGCAGAAGGGCTATCACCGCTTATTTAATTTACGTGGGGACAGCGTGATAGCATTATACCGGCACTAGCGCCATGCAAGCCTCCAGGACCGAACATGCCAGCGAAAAGGACCCCGACTAGCAACGCCGACGGGCTCCCATTGACGCCCGTGCATTTGCTGGTTGACAGTTCGCCTCCTGACCTATGCCTGACGCAAGTGACGACTAAAAATTCGGTTCTGGATGGACCGCATATTCGAACGCGACCACTCCGACGCTTGTGCGGCAATTTGGGGGCCCACAGTCTGCGCAAAAAGCGCGTCACCCGGCAAGATAATGTCTCTCCTCTCGGGGGGTATATATAAGCCAAGCCAAGTATTAAGCTTGTCGGAGCAGTTCTGTGGTGGCGCGAAGCGCCGAGGGACCAGGCGAGACTACATCGACGGGGTATCGGGAACGCCCGTTTATTTCAATGACTGTCGCTTATATACAGATGAGATGAATGATGGGTAGCGCCCCCTATACATACACAACATATTCCCCCCTCATAACACAACGCAAAGTAAATAACACAACAATGAACTCAAACTATACACGCTCCAGTCTTTCGGTCTCAGGCAGACTCGTCCGTATACCGTACTGGCGGTCTTCTAGTTCATTGCGGTCGAGCGAAGTATTGCTGGTCAGGCAGCTGAGGTGCAGACTCTGTTGATGTGGCCGGTGCATTTCCGGGACGAGGAGCGCTCTTTTCTGTGTCCTCATTTTGCACCACTTCCGATTCATCCATGAAGGTAGCAGGAGGCTCTGGTTTCGCCCTGTCACCTGCATGAGTCTCTAGGTCACAGGAAAATCTTCTGGCTGCACCACGTCGCTCTATAACCGTGTCAGCTAATGCTTGTGTACCTTCGTCTCCTCCTTTGGCAATTACCGTTAGCTTTGATGCATTCCATTTGGTGCCATTTGTCAACAGAATGAATGCTTGCCCACTCGCCTCTCTGCTTACATAGGCAAGGAAAAGTTGTGCTTCGTCTTCGGTCCGCCTTGTTTTACTTTCGCGAAATCTCCAGGTTCAATGGTGGACGTTCTGGCACCGCGTTTTTCATCTGTATACCTTTTTGTGCGTTGCTGCTGCTCTCTGACCTGATGTTTCAACTTTTCTATTACAACTAGAGCTTCGTAGAAAAATTCCTTTCCTGGAAGGCCAACTACATCCAGTCTTGTCCTCGGTCTTCCATGTAGCATGAACGCCGGTGATGCACCTGTAGCTGCATGCGGGGTGGCCCTATACACACCCAGGTACTCGCAGATTGCCTCCTTCAGCGGCCTCTGTTCCAAAGCCGCGACCTGGATATATTCCTTCAGTACGCGGTTAAGCCGCCCAATCTGCCCATTGCTTTGTGGGTAGTACAATGTTGTAACGCAGTGCTCAATCCCTCTGTCCTGCAAAAACTGCTCAAAACCTGTAGACATGAACTGACGCCAACTGTCCGTCACGATGCTTTTCGGGTACCTTTCTATTGCAAACAGTTCCAGGAGTACTTTTATGACAGGCTGTGTAGTTATCCTGGACACGAGTGCCACCTCTGGCCACTTGCTGTGGTAATCAATGACAGTTACCGCAAATTTGCACTCTGGAGGTGCTCGTTCCATCGGTCCGCCGATGTCAATTCCAAGCTTTTCCCAGGGCTTCTCTGGCCACTTTACTGGTTGCAAAGGAGGCGTCATCGATTTTGCCGATTTATCCGATGCTTTACAATCCACACAGTTCTTAATCACAGCTTCAACTTCATTGTCCATTCCGGGCCACCAGTACTGTTCCCTCGATCTTTGTTTTGTTCGCACAATGCCTGGATGCGATTCGTGTGCCATCATGACCAATCTGGAAGTGAGTGCTGCAGAGGGTACGACTCGTTCAGCCCGAAACAGTAGGCCATCTACCACTGACAGCTCTCCTTGAATGCGAAAATACAGCCTTAGTTTTCCGGCTAAACAGTTCTTTTCCGGCCATCTAGACATAACGTACCCTGCTACCTCGTTTAGCAGCGGATCATTAGCCGTTGCTGCTTGTAGTTCACTCTTTGTTATCATGCTGGAAACTGCAGCGACCACCTCTTCCACAGGTTCGTCCTCAGCCAAACTCAGAGGCAACCGAGAAAGTGCGTCTGCGGCGACATTGGTTTGTCCTTTTGTATATTGCACTGTAAAATTGTATCGCAACAACATTGCACACCAGTGTTCAATACGCAGTGTACGTCTTCCAACCCCGTTTGTTGACAGCAGTGCTACCAATGCTTGATGGTCAGTCCGTAACACGAACCTGCGGTCCCACAGATATATATGCCAATGTTCGCATGCCCATAAACATGCCAGTGCCTCTCGTTTCCTGGTAGAGTGCTTGCGATCTTGTGGATTTAGTGCCCTGGAAGCGAATGCCACGGTGCGCACTTCGCTGTCAACTACCTGCTGCAGCACAGCTCCAAGCCCATATGTAGATGCATCAGCTGTCACCTGTACAGGAGCAGACACGTCGAACATAGCCACTACTCCACATGCTGACAGCATCTCCTTGACCTTAAAAAAAACTTTGCTCTGCGTCCTGGTCCCACACGAACTCTTGGCCCTTTCGGAGAAGTCTTCGCAGCGGTTCCACCACTTCTGCATAATGTGGAAGAAAATGGGAGTAATAACCTACGAGCCCAAGGAATGATTGCAACGCCACTAAATCTGTCGGCACTGCTGCCTTAAGTGTAGCATCCACCTTTGATTTGAGTGGGCCAAGACCACGTGCACTCACATGGTGACCTAGAAATGACAGTTCCTCGGCCGCGAATAGGCATTTATGATTCAGCTGCAGCCCAGAGCAGGCGATCCCGTCAAATACCTCGTGGAGGTTACGGTTATGCTCGTTCTTAGTCTTTCCGAATACTATGATTTCATCCAAATAGAACAATACACCCTTGTAGCCTTTCAAAATTTCTTGCATCATTCGCTGATAGGCGGCTGGTGCTGATGCGAGACCGAGATATACCCTGTGAAACCGAAATATTCCTTCATACGTGATAAACGTCGTTATTTCACGACTCTAGTCTGCTAATTCCACTTGGTGATAGGCTGAAGCAAGGTCTAATTTCGAAAACATTGTTGCTCCACTCAACGCATGCAGCAGTTCTTCCGTGTGTGGTAAAGGAAACCCGTCAACAACCACTGCTTTGTTGGGCTCGCGCAAATCAACGCATAGGTGAATACTGCCATCCTTCTTCTGTACAACTACTATAGGAGACACTCATTCTGCATCATTCTTTTCTATAATGCCGGCTTCCAGCAATCTTGCCAGTTCAGCTGCTACTTTCTCCCGTAAGGTCAGAGCAAGCGTCGCAGTTTCGCCGCTACTGGTTTGACATCTGAGCGCAGCTTCACAGAGTGCACAAAAGTTCTTCACTAGTCCCAACTTATTCGCAAAAAGAAAGGAAAACTCATACAACTCGGGAGGGAGCGACGGGGAGCTGGCCGTGACCTGCAGGCACTCCAGTGCCGAACCATCGATATGCAACTCTAGCTGTTGCACAGCATCCAGTCCCAGCAATGTTATGCCTTGAGGAACAACATAAAAGCGCAGGTAAGTCGAGTTGTTCCCGCGCACAAATCTTGCTACAAAATATCCCACGACCGGAATTTCCTTCAGTAAAAAAACCCGCAGTGTTGCAGTACTTGAAACCAAAGGAAACTTGCAGGCGAACTTGGCCCGATAAAGGTGTTCTGGCAAAATAGACACCAATACACTGTAGCGCAGCAAAAGACGAGGACACAAGAGACGAGAGACGAACACCACGAGCGCCTCTCGTCTCTTGTGTCCTCGTCTTTTGCTGTGCTACAGTGCATTGGAACTATCTACCAACAAGCCCAAAAAGCCACGCTACTGAAATAGACACAGACGACACAGTATCCACCACCAGTTGCAACTGCTCGCTCTCAATGACGACATCGGCGTCCAGGGACCTTCGTTCCACTTGTCTGACAGCCAGCACGGTCAGACCATCCTCTTCACAGGAGCCGTCGTTTTGAATTACTTGTCCATCCCGCACCGCCGACTTACTGCAGACCGCTTGAAAATGTCGGATTTTGTGGCATCTGGAACAACGTTTCACTCGCGCTCTGCAATCTTGTGAATTTGCCAGGTGTCTTGTAGAGCCGCAGCGGTAACATTTTCGCACCCGCGGCGTTCTCGAGTCGTATTCTTGCCCCCCTCCTTTCGAAACATGATGCACCATGGCCGGTTGTAGTGGCCCTTGATCATAGACCTGAGCACCTTCCGCTGCCTGCTCGTACGTTTGCAGAATTTCCATCGCCTCGGTCAACGTAAGTTTTGACCCCTTCACGAGCAGTTTCTGTCGCATCTCAGTGCTTCGCGCTCCGTCAGCATCCTTGTCCCGTAGAGCAGCCTCCAAGAAATCCCCGAAGTGGCACGTCTTTGATAACTGTCGGCGCGCACTGACGTATGCTCGAATCGGCTCATTTGGTAACTGTCTCCTTAACGTAAATCGACGTCGCTAGACTAATACGTACACGGTACTTGAAAAATGATTCTCCAGTAAGCCAAGCCCCTTGGTATAACAATTCTCTTCTCTTGCCTTTACCGTGTCCTTTTCTGTGGCTGGCGTTGGCGTCTGTGCTGGCTCCGGACGCAATGTGCGGAAAACACGGCGTCCTTCAATCCCAAGGCTTTGTAGCAGAATGGCCTTTTTCCGCGGGGGCGGTTGCTTCTCCAGCCCCGTCGCTTGCAGAAAATTGGTGAAATCATCACGCTACTGCTCCCAGGGAATCGTCGCGCCCCAGGGCGCCTCAAGAAAAGGCGATAATGGCGGCAATCCGGCCGCTTCCATTTCGTAAGTGACGCCCTAGGACGAACCGCGGCAGCAGAAAAACCTAGTCAGGCCAAACGCTTCTTTGCTATATTCGTCGACTGCGCCAGTATGTGTTGGCGCGAAGCGCCGAGGGACCAGGCGAGACTACATCGACGGGGTATCAGGAACGCCCCTTTATTCCGATGACTGTCGCTTATATACAGATGAGATCAATGATGGGTAGCGCCCTTTATACATACACAACAAGTTCCTTTTTGCTGACGCCATTTTCCGTTGGCATTTCATGCGTGGCGACATCTTTCTCGTTCAGGGCTCGTCACGTGACCTCACAATTGGACAGACGGATAGACTGCTTTATGACAACGCGGTTTCTCTGGGTTTGTCTGCAGAGGTGGGCATCTGACCTCAAAATCTGTACCTCACCTCAAAAAGAATTTGCTGACCTCACTAAACCTCAACCTCATCAGTTGTGGTTCTGGTCTCCTTAGACGCATTCACCTCACTTTTCGTGACGCCACTGCTGACCTCACTCAACCTCACCTCAACCTCAAATTGTGAGGTTGACGTCGGCTGCCCGATCTCAGAAAACAAATGAAATACAAAACAAAAAGCGATTAAAAGGTTTTTCAGTTAAAAACAATTCTGGGATTCCTGTCAGACAGGAAACCCAAAATGATGTTGCTAATTTTATTAAGGTGTGTGCAGGCACTATTAATGTGCACGCAATAGGAGAAGCTTATAATCTGGGATGCACCCTACGAGAGTATATGGCCTGCGGGGAGGGGTGTCCCATACGCGGTTGTTACCAGTACGTCGGTTAGTACTGTCAATATTTGGCAACCTGCTTGGTGTATACTTGTTCGTATTGGAAGACTCGCGCTCATTCACGCACGAACCGGCAAATGACAAACACAGCTCTTCTACACCATCAACCAGAAATTGGGAGAAGGGGGAGGTATTCACGATAACCTTTTCAGGCTTGAGAATAGTTATCGAACATAAGAAAGTGGTCGTCGATGTACTTTCCAATGTGACGGTTATGCAGGCGCATATCATTATATTTCGATTTTCTAGCTCTATCCGGCCTAGTGAGAGTTCAAATTCAAATTCAAATTCAAAACTTTATTTCCAACGACTCTTTGGGGGTCATCAGGCAAAAAAGCTGCCATTGGCAGCTTGAGGGTGCCTGATGCCCGTACAAGGCAGCAGCATATAGCCAACACAAAATTCTGAACACATGTTCAGTTACACTTTCACAGAAATTGACTCATCGGAACACATTCGAAACACATTAAAACACAGCACAAGAAAGTATACAGTACGAAAAACATAAAGGCAATGAAAATACATTGAATACGATTAGCTGCACAAAAACTGGGATGAGAAAAAAATTTCACGTGTCTGTTTTCTATTACATGCGCTTAAGTCAAAATTTGCAGACAGTAATTTGTTAAGCAAGCACGGCAACTTGTGCGTGAGCGACTGTAGCATATAATTTGTACGTCTGCGTGGTATCAGCCATGTCTCAGATCCACGGGTGCGACAATCACTTTTCTGTTTCTGCAAATGCGAAAGGAATTTTATGAGGCTCTTAAACTTTTCACCGGAAAATAAGTATGAGTACAGTAGACGGAAATCGTAAATTTTTCCGACGCTTATTATGTTATACCGTGTGAACAATGGTGCAGATGAATGTAAATAGGACACATTTGCAATGCAACGAAGTGCTTTCTTTTGAAGAAGGAGCAGTGTTTGAATATTTGTTTGTGTGGTTGTGGCCCAAACCAGTGTACAGTAATTTATGTGAGAGGAAAACAGTGCATGATAAATTTGAAGTTTTGCTCTATCTGGAAGAAAATGACGGCACCGTGCTAGTGCGCCGACTGACGTAGATAGTGTCCTTGATAATGATTGAACGTGATGATTCCACGACATGTCAGCAGCAAAGGTCACGCCAAGAATTTTATGTTTCTTAACAATTTCTATGGGTGCACCTCCAAGAACCAACCTTTCTTCTATCTGTGCTTGCTTCCCTCTGGCCATGAATAATATGGCCTTAGATTTATTGCCATTTATTTTTAAACAGTTCTTACTTGACCAATCCCAAATTATTGCAAGCTCTTTTTGGCTTCTATTAATAGTTCGTCTACATTTTTACCGGTGAAAAAGATGCTCGTGTCATCTGCGTAGAGCACGTATATTGCATTGCTTTCCTTTTGCACGATATCGTTCACATAGATGTTGAAAAGAAACGGCCCTAAAATACTTCCTTGTGGCACGCCGGAAGTTAGTAATCTGTGGGATGAGTCACTTTCAGCGATAGAGACGTGCTGCTGACGATTCAAAAGAAAAGATTTAAGTAAAGCGAAACCAACTCCTCGGACACCATAACTGAACAGTTTGTCTAGTAATATTTCATGGTTTAGGCGATCAAATGCTTTGCTGTAGTCAATGAAAATTCCGAGGGTAAGTCTGCTTTCATCAATATTAGAGATTATTAATTCCTTCTGAGTTAATAGTGCAGTTTCCGTTGACCTGCCTTTCCGAAAGCCGTGTTGAGCATCTGAAAGCATGTTATGTTTAACGAAAAAGCTGTTCATGCGCAAAAGAATAATCTTCTCTAAACCCTTAGAAAATACAGGAAGCACTGAGACGGGTCTATAGTTGTTAACATCGTTTTTATCGCCCCCCTTAAAAAGAACTGAAACTTTAGCGATTTTCATCCTATCCGGGAAACATCCAGATGTAAGAGCCAGATTGAATATGTATACTAGATGCGGCGCAATAATATCGATAACGTATTTCACTGCCTTTATTTGAAAGCCGTCAATATCGCTGGCATTGGTGTTTTACAGTCCTCTTTACAGTCCTCTGTATGTTGCCTTCGAAAACACTTAACAAGCTGCGACTGTAGTGCACACTGACACGTTGTATTTATGTCTGTGTAGAAGCGAGCGGCTTCTTTTATTGATGCAAAATCACTACATGGTTCACTTTGAAAGTGATATCCACAACAAAGTGTCCGCGAGAAACGGCGCCAAGCGACGTCACGGTCCGACGAGTCACCCGACGAAGATGATGATATCACAGAGTTAATAAATGCTAATTAATACAACTAGGTAACGCTCAGACTAATTTGCATATTATTGATGTCATCATGCGAGTGTGACTTCATACCAGGTCACGTTACAGCGATGCATAGTGCCATCAAACGTAGTCACGTGACGAAACTGTAATATGACATCACATCTACTTACGTGACAACGATGTAATTTCTCGTCATACGAGGCCCCCATACACCCCCTTCCACCCCCATATAGAGATCCATATGGATCCCGTATTACTACACATGCGCGCATAACGCATTCCAACGAGTGCCCACAACTCTGTTCGCATTAATGACATTCGGATTGTCCAGGACGTAAACGCGCAAGTTCTCATGTATATCATATCGCAAAGGTCATGCAACGACACATGCCTTTGATTCTCAAGATGATGGCGATGATGATGACGCTAGCAATGCATCCTCATGAGCCCGGGGAAGTGTGATATACCGCTACCAAATTAAAGGTTTCCAGAATAATGATTAAATATTGTACATTACCCAGCAACCAAAGTCAATTATTGTGCGGGAAAATAGGAATACCTGCAGCTAATAATTAATGATGATGACGTTGATGTTCCTGGGAGGTCAAGACCCTCCCCCCTTTCCGCCACTTCGCTCCAGGTGGCGATGGGATAGGTGTCGAAATCCTGGGAATTCTTCGATGACTCAGTGAACCCGCGGCATTTTGAAAGGACTAGATTACGTCTTCGAGAACTGTGACAACTAGTAAAATCACACGGGTCTAAATAACTGGCCATGAGTAAGCAGCGTGAACCGCTCCCTCTGTCAAGAGCACTATGGCGATATCTTTTTCCACGCCCCCCCCCCCCCCCCCCCGAGGGTAAATACCCGCCTAAGTACCCATACGCTTCCACGGGATTCTGGGTATCATTTCGTCAACTAATCTGAGACAAGCTGCTTTAAGTCAGTCACTTGTTTTCCTTCAAAATTGAATCAATCGATGGTTCGCCAGCATCCTCGACGTTTTTTACAGACGAGCACCGCGCGAGCATTTTATGAAGCCGTTTAAGGTGAACGATGGGTCTCTGCAAAACATATACTTAAAGGAAAGGTAACGTGTAGTGCCTGGTCGTCTGCAAGGCAGGCTGCTAACCTAACTGATCCCATACGAGAAAGTGAAAAGAAGAGAATGATTAGAAAGATGCAAACAAATATCGCACACTGAAAACAGAAGCTAACAACAGCGTGCCCCATTAAACGTCATATTAGAAGGTTTGAAACAGCGACTCAGCAGCACAGCGCGAGCATGTAATCAGTTCAGTTCGCACATCTTCATTAAAAAAATGAGGAAAAGGAATCAGCTGCCACATCACCATATTGATTATAGTTTTCCATTTTTTTCGCCGCTGGGACATCGCTACACTGTGCGGGGTTTCGGCATAATAAGCGAATTTCCGAGAAGGAACAAGGAACGGGAGACCAAAGAGAGATTATTCGGAAGGATAACAAAGGGAAATTATATCTGCATCTGCATACTTGCATTACGGAACGAGAATATACAAAATTAGAGTGAGATTCAAAAGGGGAAGTCACCGATCAAAAGCTTATACAGGTTATACACCTGTATAAGCTGTTATACAGGTTTTTTTGGCTTCGTGCTTTTTTAATCAAATCAGCAGGTGTCCTTGTTAGGAACCACCTGAATCATATTCTCTCGCCTGTGCCGACTACTCCTGTTTCTGTTAAGCCAGCTGATAATGTACAGCAGGGTCTACTTTATTCGACTGCAAGGCAAGAGCCATGACGTCAGTGCCGGACACAAGCATTAGCACGAAGCAGTCTTGCTTGGGGCCATCCGCACTGCGACGAATGTATTGCGTGCTTGTTGGACTTAAGTTATTTGTTTGCGGTATCAAACAAATCTACCGTGGGTAAACGTGAGTAACGTGCTTTGCGCGCTCTCTTAAGTTTGAGCCGACCAGTAGCGAGCCGGGTGCTACACCAGCGGGGCAAGGGGGAGGGAGAGTGTCGTGGTGTGACAGTAACATTCCTTCCGGGAAGACCAGAGGGGTGCGTCTTCCTGTAGGCTTAGACTGAACGGACATTACGACGCAGCACCGGACGCTAATAGGGAACTGTGGCATCCGGTTGTCCAAACAGGGGAAACCCAACACCAAGCGTCATTGCGGTGATGCGCTGCAACTCCGCTTCGGAAGCGGCACTCGTCGGAGTAAGACGTGGCAACTGCAAAAATCTCGACCTCAAAATTTCGACCTCACTGCATGACGACCTCACTCAACGTCAAATTCACGTGTGAGGTTGAGGTCTAATTTGCTTACCTCACTCACAAAATTTCGAGCCGTCGCTGACCTCACCTCAAACTCGCCTCACGACTTGAGATTGAGGTGATATTGAGGTTGAGGTCGACCTCATGAGGTTTCCCATCTCTGTTTGTCTCCCGGTGCTTATTCCACGTTCAGGCATTACTTCTGATGTCCACACCATTTATCCAGTCCACATTTGCTTCGTCCTGATTTACATTCAATATTGGCCCGCCCGGCTATGGAAGAGCACACTGCGCGGATGTATTTGCGTTTGAAAATGTTTTTTCGTGAAAGATCGCAGCCGCAATTGACTTAGGTCATGTAGTTTTGCTATCCAAAGCGCTATTTTTCCCGGTTTTTCTTCAGCTGCTGCTCCTAGCCACACCGTTTCAAGTCAGTGCATAATGGCGGCTAGGAAGTTAAATATGCCCGCGACCACCTAAGGTTTGCACTTCTGCCCGTGCGTTGGCGCAATCCAAATATACCGCAGTGGTGGTTTAGTTGTTTCAGCATCTGCCTCGAATGCGCGAGGTGCGGGGTTCGATCTCCAGTGCCACCGGGTACCCACCGGTGATACAATGGGTACAATCTTCGCCCTGCCTGGTGCTCGGCTTCTTTAGGTTAAAATGCTTGAGAAATGAAACTTTGGCCCCACCTTTATTAGACGAAACGAAAGAAACCTTGTTGCATGGTCCTCTTTGGCCACAGATGCCCTTGCATCATAAAAATCACTCATCATCGTCATCAGGAATACAAATCTATGAGGCACAGAGATAACGCCCTCTCTTTATGAAACCACTCACGCCTGGAGTCTTGCCCGCTCGATGGGCCACAAGGCCCTTGCGGATGCCGTTTCCCCTCCCCTGACCTACGCTAAAGGCACGCCGAGAGCGTTTCGGCAATTTTTTAGATCCGGTGGAGCCGCCCAGGCTTGCTGTCCGGTGCACATAGTCTCGCTGCCACCTGCTTCGACGGAGCGGCCTTTATCCTGTTCTGCGCATCCATACGGTGCAACTGCGGCGAGACCAGTCAGCAGTCACCTACGGCTGCTGCTGCCCTGGCGACTACTGCAGAATCCTGGCCTGCGGTTTTCCCACCGGCCTTCGTTTCGCGGGCCTGCGGACACGGTAGTCCGCGGGCCATGCGAGTCGTTCCAGCGGAGACCTTCACGCCACCTTCGAAACACCGCGGAAGACTGCGTGGACGCTGTCGGCGTGACCTTCGCTGCAAGACGTGCCTCAATGACATGAAGACCAGGAGACTCCTCCATAGCATGTACTTTCAGGCGCGTCGGTCTATTTAAGGTTGGGGGGATGTGGAGACCTGCCCTGCAGCCCCCTGTGTTTGCTTTCCCGCGAGGCACCGTGCAGCAGCAGTTTCACCCCGAGGATGAACGAATTACCTTGTCAGTTACATTAACTGGCAAGAGAGGGAGCCAGCGTCGCTGCGCGGGAGACTGCTGAAGCCCGCGCGCTGGAGATGGGGCGCTTCGGCTAGGATCATCGGCACGAGGGGACGTGTCGATCGCGGCTCCGCTCTTCGCCGGCGGGGCGAGAAAGTGACGAGGAGACCCGCTCCCGTACTCGCCCCGTCCGGCCTTCGGAGTATATGTCCCTTGCCCTAGCGTGGGCGAACATTCGCACGGAACCTTGCTTGTGAGTAGGAGGACCTTGATTCATTAGCGTACCTTGTTGCTAGCTGGCGGTATTGTTTCTGTAACAATAAATGCCTGTTTGTGTCAGCCAATGTGTCGTTCCTTTGTTTCCTCAGAGCAAGGGCCGCCGTGGTTGACGTGCGCTCGGTAGCGTACGCGATCACAAGTTGGGGTCCGGGATGCTTTGAACAGTGTCAGTTGCGATTGAGTGTGGAGAACGTATTTATCTCCCCATTCAACCCCACAAGGCCTAAACATACTCACAAGGTAAATGGTCTGCAGTGTGTTCGCAGCGGCCGAATCGTAGCTTGCACTTCAAAGTAGAAAAAAAAATAATCGCTGAAGCTTCTAAATTTTTTTGACCGTAAAACACCTCTCATGCGGCCAATCCGCAGTGGGCGATACAGCCTGCGCAACTAATCGCCCGTTTTGGGATTATAGACTTTGGCTGTTGCGACTGAACATGCGTGAGCTTTTTCGCTCAGGAGACTTGCCAAACTGCACTAAAACACGTTTGTGTACCTTAGTGCTTTATTTTTTGCCCTTGTTTTGCAGCGAACAACTGATTGAAATGACTCTTTGGTACCAGTAGAAATTAAAGAACGCCAGGGGACGTGGCATCTACTTTGTGCTTCCTCGTTCCTGTCTGTGTTTAGGGTCATGTCCCGCGAGTCACCTGTTGGTAGTCTCATAATGTATCATGGCTACGGCCCACGCGTGCAGTTCCCTTAGTATCGCTTCAGGCAAGGGTGCAATTGGCTTTTAAATTTAACTGAAGATTGCTCATTCTCTATTTAACTCATGGTTAATGTGCAGTTTATGGCTGAAGCACGCTTATGGACTAGGTTTTCGAGTATGAGTACGTGGTTGTTCCGTAAAAACATGAAAACTCGGCGCTGATTTGGAAACTGTCCACAAGGGTGATGCATGAAAACCATTGCCACATTGCAGCCAGCGGGCCTTGTTAGTAGTTCTGGGAAATTGAATACGCTTTCCTTCAGAGATCATTTCGTGAAAAACTGCTTTGACGTGCCTGAGGGTTCTCAGAGTTCTCTTCGTGAGATGCGACATTTTCTGAAACCTAAACTGATTCAACTGATGGCTTGGGAGCGCAAGTAAGGTCCCTAGGCAGGCAATTCACGTAAGTGGCGTTCACGCTGACTCTTTTGTCTCCTTTTTTCTTTTGCCAGTTTGTCGATCATGTTAGCGACTGCGGTGACGAGCTTCTTGAAAGGAGGTCGCATTTTTGGGTCCTTTTGCCAGCACTGGAGCTTGAGGTTGTACCTGCTTTGAATGAGGAGTGAATAAATGCAGGAGAGCTTAAGTTTTTAAATTTCTTGCTTGAAAAGAAAGGAAAAAAGGTGTACGCAAACTAACAGCTCTTTCGGGCAGAATTCTGGTTGCTCCATTCGGTGCCCTTGCCTCAGGAATTGGACGATGTCCCAGTTGTTCACGTCTGGGTATGAGGTCACACCACGCCTCATGAACTCCCAAAGCAGCACACCGTACGACCACTGGCGGAAAGAACCGCGCTAGTTTATGGAGAAGTTTCTCAGCACGACAGAAAGAAAAATTTAGGGAATGCACCGAAGGCCTGCATCGGCAGGAATACTCACGACATCCGTCTTATGACTGTGGATGTCTTTCTCTAAGCTTTCTGGTGCCATCCATCGAACGGGAAGCTTGGTCTTCGTGTTATCTCCGCTGTAGTAGTCCTTCTCGTAAATGTCACGTGACATACCGAAGTCGGCGACGCGTACCACTAGATCTTCGTTCAGCCTGCAAACAGTCCCAGAGTGCAGGGCATCACGCGAGACACTTCATTCATCAAAGCCGCTCACAAATGCATCTCCACTCACATGCAGTTGCGAGCAGCGAGATTCTCTGTGCACGAACTTCATGTCGGCCAAATAGTTCATGCCTTGGGCCACGTGGATGCCAAATGTTATCAGAAGTTTCACTGTTGGGTTCTGGAGAAGAGGAAAATCATTGCAGTGTGCAAAAAATTAGGTTAATTTACCAAAGTAAAGTTCAGGTATGATAATTCAGTACATGTCATAAGGATGAGAGTTTTAGACGACTGGTCCATAGCAGCACCGATAACTTTCACAGCAGTGCATGATTTAAGTGTATTTTCATCTACACACCCGCAGAGACATCTGGCATGAACTTGCGTGGTACTTGCTGGCCACGTAGGAAAATAATTATTTCCAGGTGCAGTAGCGTAGCGTGATATGGCTAAGAAAAACGGCTGTGTCAATCTTAAGCGTCAGTAGCGGTGAGTATCTTATAAGACAAGCGTGTGAGATTTTACCTGAAAATATTCTTGCATCAATAAAGGGTAGCCAAAACAAGCTTCGCATGCAAGATAACTCGCAAGCTACATTGGTGCAGTAGCTTTGTTCGCAGGACGGTACTTGATTTCCCCGATTCCCCAACCCAAACAGGAAAAAAAGTAGACAGGAAGGGCGGCCTTACATATTCTCGTCCCGTATGTAGGACAGCAGGTCTCCGTGCTTGATGTATGGTGTCGTCACCATGAGGCTGTCTCTCTCGTTGATGCTCAACCCTGTGAGTGGAAGTACGTTGGCGTGGTGGAAGTCCTTCATGATGAGAGCCTCCTCTAGGAATGACAGGCTGTCAATGTCGCCTCCACAGGAGTCTGCAGCATCAGATCAAAGCAGACAGCGAAGGTCAAAATGAAACCAGCCGAGATACGCTGGCTGCTTCGCTAGGAGTAGCTTAGTTTCTGTACAGTAGGCGGTAGGGAACAACTGGGAAGCCCTCCCGACGCTCTATGAAACTGCCAGCATTTAACCTGTCATTGTGAGCCCCTCGAGCATGGAGGTAGAGCGAAGCCGGTTTCAATTTCTGTACTGCGTGCTGATGCAACACACTAAGGAGAGAGCTCGGCTTTGGAGACATCCTCTTCATAGTGCATGGAAACCCTCTGCATTAGAGTGGAGACTAAATCTCTCAGACGTAGATTTATAGTGCAGACTGAATCGCTCAGAGATAGATATGCGCGTCAAATGCCCTTCTTAATGATGCGGAAGTCCGGTACAAACGAAAGCAGATTAAAAATGTTGTGATTAGCGCAGAAACGCCACAAGTCCTTCATTTGAACTCATTTTCATCTAAAACATAACTCGCATACCCCTAACATTTCCCACGGTGCAATTGCAAAAACTATATATATATATATATATATATATATATATATATATATATATATATATATATATATATATATATATATATATATATATATATATATATATATATATATATATATATATATATATATATATATATATATATATATATATATATATATATAAGCGTGTAGCGAGTTTCAGCGGGAGTTGGGAATGAGAAATCTAGTATTCTGCTCGGGAACCAACAATCCGTTAATTTACTGAAGAAAAATTCCACTTCTCACAAATTCCGCTCTTTCTTTTAAACTAATCACAACGCTTACATTTCGTTATCACCCATGCGCATCACCTATCACTTCGCATCAGTCATCGGAAAGCTGTTCATGCATCTCGGACATCCACTTCTGCGCACCTGAAATCATTCTTCGCCCAGACTGCTAGACACTGGAACAACCTGCCCGCTAAAGCTTTCATCCGTATTCGCCTGCAATCCTTCAAATCATTCATCAGTGATTCATCTCAATTATATCCTAGCTCACCCCTCATGTAATGCCCCTATTGGGACTTTGAGGTACTAATAAATAAATAAATATGTGGCAGAACCCAGCCATTTAATTCTTCTTCATTACCTAGAGCAATTAAGCTCTGGAATGATCTTCCTGACATCATACTCTCTTTCACGGCTCCTGGAGAGCTTTAAACACGTATGTGCACATTTATTGCACCAGTTTGGTTCGAAATGTGCTACGGTTTCAGTTGCTCTTAACGTTGTTTTCTAATGTACAACTGCTTCTGTGACCTCTTTTTACCTCTTTTTCGCATATTCGCGTCTCTCTTTGATTTATTTTATGTTTTTGTATTTAATGTTAGCTTAACTCTGTTCTGTATAAACTGCGTGTTACTTTCGTGTACTTGCCTTGTACCGCGTCCGTTGTACTCCTCCGTAATGCCAAATGGCCCTTGGGGTATTCATAAATGAAATGAAATGAAATTATGGTTTATTATTTCTGCATATTCCATTTTGATACACCCCCCTCACCCAATGCTCTTAAGGGCCAGTGAGGTACAAATAAAAAAATAAATAAATAAATATATAAAAAAAATAAATAAAATGCTTAACCCTGTCCTGAAAGTAGCCGTCTCATATACTATTTCGGGGGTGAACTCTGCGGGTGCGACGCGTCCACCATGAAAGGTCCCCACTAAATACGAGCACCTTGGAGTAAGAGCCGAAGTGTCAAACGAGTGGCGCGAGAACTGTGTCCTCTTAGGGCAAGCGGACGTTCAGGAGGGCGCAAACCGGCTTGGGGCGGGGATGTCAGTCGTCGCTCCTCGTAAGGTAACCTGTCTCTGAGCGTCAGATAAACCGGCATACGTTGTGTGGTATGGATGTGCGCTTGGAGGGCGAGGGTCCCGCATCTGGCTAATATCGGGTGCTTGTCCTCTGCGTAGGCCTGCGTAGGCTCGACTCATTCGGTATAATTTCAAAAAGCCCGCGCTGTCCACACCCCTACCCTGGGTTAAGCTCCATAACCCTAACCTAATAGTACACACACTCCGTTCCCACATGCATTCCGTCCATCGTTTCCCAGTGCAGATCAGGGGATTCCATCCAGGCCCGCACTCTAGCAGGTGGGTTCGTTGTCACTTGTAGCATTTTCCCACATTCATTTATATTTTTCGCCTTTTGGTACAAAAAGACGAGATTTCCTTATTTGAAGGGATTACTTCATGTGTTGTTTGAATTAACCCTGCGGTGTATTGAGCTGTGCAGGTTGGGGCTCTTTATTTTACAATCATTTAGAGCGGTCCCAAGCCAAAAATTGTCCTCAGCTATGTGGTACGGGCTAGGTAATAATTTATTTATTTTTAACGCCAAACCTAACAAACCGGAAACAACTTCGCACGTAAGGTAAGGTGCCCGCGAGCTCCCTCTGTGCGAATATGAGTTTCCGGTTCGCAAGCTCGGTTCGTAAGGTTGTGCACAGACGTGTATAATGTGACAGCTCTACTTAATTTCGTAAAATTACTTACAGAGTGCTTGTGGCCACGACTGGTATGCATGGTAAGTATATTTAGTGACAAGGCTATAATGCCTAAACAAAGTACTTAAGTGTGTCTACATTACTCGCCTCACGCAGTGCTTAGGAGGGTTTGGTTGCCCCTGAATCTCTCGGATGACGCTGATGCGTAAGGCAGGTCAACATCTCTCTGAAACGACCCGCATTTTTGAGCGCTCTTATATCTCCCACAACACACTGCACTAAAAGCGTCGAGCGCTAAAGCGATTGTTAACAGTTGTTAACAGTTGTTAACAGTTGTTAACCAACAGCTTTGTAGACGAAGCCGCACATTCTCTCTATTCCGTAATTCAACGCTCGCGCAACGCTTTGTTGCTTGTACCTGCTTTGGAAAAACGTGGACCAACAGAACTAAAATGTACCGTGCTTGCGTCGAGAAACAAAACGCTAAAAGTATGCACTCGATAATTTTAACTTGGATTCCAGATATAAATCAGCTTTAATTGCGACATTCATAAAACAGTAATAGTTAAGCCCCACGTCAGACGTTATCTTCAGTGTAGAGTTAACATAACTAAAACCATGTAAAATCAACGACACTCATGACTGCATGGTCCGGCGAGCGCTTGAAATGTGTTATCGTGTTCGTCGAGGAAGGAGGCGTTTGGTAAGATGGAATGTAATATAGCTCCAGGAGCCGAAAATAAACGAAGTTAAGCTTCTTTTAAAGTTTTATATTTATCCTGAGATGCAGAAAGAAATTAGCGACCGGTGGCACCGTGAGAAAACGTTTGTCAGGAGCTTTTTACGTTTTAAAGGCGTTGTGCGCCGCAAGTAGTGATAATTGTGCTGTAGGGATTCTTGGCAGAGACGCATTCACTAGTATATGAATAATTGTTTTTTAACGCTTCTTACTCATCGCCATCATCAAATTAATTCCTCTGTAGGACTAAGACCATTACAATCCATCTAGAAGTTACCCTCTACAGTGCCAGGTGAGGTAATCCTATTACTACAAACTTCCTAGTAGCATCCATCCACCTGACCCTCTGACGTCCCCGGCTACCCTTTCCTTCTAGAACCAGTCCTTTGTCTTAAGGAACCATAGGTGCATGGCCTTCGTGTTAAATGCCCTGGCCAGGTCCATTTCCTCTACTTGGTTTAGACTGCGATATTCTAAACGTGCGTATAGTTCCTGACCCATTCTGCTTTGTTCCAGTCTCTTGTCCATACACCTTTCATTTTGCTTTTCATATCTC
This sequence comes from Amblyomma americanum, assembly GCA_030143305.2. Lineage (NCBI taxonomy): Eukaryota > Metazoa > Arthropoda > Arachnida > Ixodida > Ixodidae > Amblyomma > Amblyomma americanum. Next base: position 21,657 of record JARKHS020004944.1, read on the forward strand.
GCTGCGCTCTCCTCAACTTATGTTTAATCCGTCCCGTCGGGCTTCACTTTTTTGGTCTGTAGGTTGTGCCAGTATGATACAACTGTTACTTCCTTTCCTCAATGGGGATATTGGTAGACTAAGCATCATCTAAGCATCATCTGCTAACATCATCTGAGAGTGCCTGCCAAGCGCGCACCACTCATTTCATATTCTCCTAGTCATCTCACTCTCGTAGTCCCGGTCAGCGGCTACTACCTGCACTAAAAAATGCATTCCCTTATACCACTTCGTATGCCTAACTGCCTATTGTAAACTGTTGTTCTCTTCAAATCGCACTGATAATTGCTTTGAATTTTTTCACATAAATTTTTACGCCTACAGTACTGATTTGCTTGTGTTGGTTATTGACCTTCCCTTCTTCAGAGCGGCCTCTGAGTTAATTAGAAAACACAGTTTTGAGAGCAAATCAGCGCTGAATAAAGTATTCTGCAATACCTTCTATCCTGAATGCAGTTCTCTGAATACCTACTCTAAACACATGATGAATAGTGGCGGACATATGGTGCGTTCTTGCTTGACAGCGTTCCTGATTTTGATTTGATGTCTTTTATGTCAAGGATGATGGTTGATGCGCAACATCTTTAGATTTATTCCAGAACCTCTGCATACGATTGTGCGCATTTCTATAACGCCTGATTGATGACCTGAATCTTGTCTCTTATGTATGCTTACTTTGGATTAATTTATGGTTGTATGCTAAATAAGCGCCGAAAATTTTCGCTGCGCTTTAAAATTCGCAGGTCATATTTCAATCTTATACGGGCAAGCCACTAGCTCTCAGTCAGATACATTCTATCAGAATGCAGCCAGCTTTTCCAGTACGTACGTGCATTTATTTCAGTATGGTGCCAAGCGGGTACGATCGCGCGACGCTCAGGCAGGGAAAGTGAAAGGTTACGTACTGTTGCGAAGATCAGGAGCACGGACTGTTGGGCGAGTTGGTGCATTGCAAATACGTACAAGCGCACAAAAAACACAAACACACGATGAAAGAGACTGAGACACCACGAGCGCTTACTTCCAACTGAAACCTTTATTGACAGAAACCCACATTAAATCGACCTTGCTGCATGACGTCATCTGACCGCGCTATCGACCTCAATTGGCCATATTCAGAAAATTAATTTCTTTGGCTGTCAGTACAATAGATGGTGCGCTGCCCCATGACACACCCGTTCTCCTAATCAGATCTGCTTGTATTATTTCTCTTACATCCTGGCATTTATGCTTGGCTACTATCTTGCACGCGCTGAAGAACGGTTTACATGGCTTTTTGTTCTTTTCAGCGCAGTCATAGAAATGTACAGGCAGATTTCCGTCCCTGTAATTGCCTACTTTCCTCCTGTGCTCAAGCAGTCTTTCATTTAGGCATCGGCCAGTTTGACCTGTGTACCTAGAGCCACACGAAAGGGGAATTTCGTAGACCACCCCAGAAGCACATGCCACAAAAGGATTGATAGTGCATGGCTCTTTAGGCTTTTGGAAAGGATTAGTAATTTCTACCAGCTTTTCCAGCTTTTCAGGAGCACAGAGCACCACTCTGACATCATTGCGTTTAGCAATTTTGTTTAGGCGATGCGAAGTGTTATGCAAGTATGGAATCACCACTGCTCGGTTGGCGTTTCTGTCACTAGGGTTCTTATCCCTTTTCTTTGCTTCTTTCAGCATCCCCTCGGACACAGATACAATAAGGCTGATCGGATACCCGGTCGATTCGAGGCGTGTCGCCGGCCTCTGGAAACTACGGCACACTGAATGAGAACAGGATTTTTTCAAGGCATTATTCAGGCATTGCTTAGCAATTGCTCTCTCAACAAGTTTAGAATTGGATGAGTGAAAAAGTAAGAGAGGTTTGTTAACCCTTGGATAGTACTCCCAACACATCGACTTTTCTGTGAGAGTTAGCCCTAAATCTAAAAACTACAGTCACAGGTAAAGTTCACGTACTAAGGGAAGCGGATACTCTGCGAGTGGTGCACACCTATACTATGAGTTCAGTACTGTGTTCTACCCCATACCTCAAACTCAATGCAACCGAAACCTGAACAATAAACTGTATAATCAGACAAGCTACTAAGGCAGCGTTCTGCCTGCCCAAAACTGCTAACAACGAACACCTGGCAGATGTTAGGTGTGCATAACACCATACAAGAATTAACCGAAGCGCATTTGAAGCCCAATATCTGCGCCTAGCCAGCACATTTACCTGCAGGCATATACTCTCTGAACTCCAAATTCGCATCTCCGCTAATCATAACTCCGCAAAAGCTCTCCCCAAATAATTCGTCAAAGGCTACGCATTCGGCCACACCCTCGTAACATGCACCCCGACAGAAACCGCGAGCGCCGGGGAGCCAGGGCAGCGGCCCTTCATGAACGATACGGGGGTGAGCAGAACGCCATATGGGAAGATGCTGCATGCGACCAGCACGGAGCCGCAGCAGTTGTATACACTCCGCATACCCCTCCAATTATAAAAGAATTACCCCTGGGAACTAACCCAGAGGAACCAGCAGAAACAACTATAGCGCTTGCGCTCGGCAACTCCAGTGCTACCTAGATACTCAGCGATTCAGAAACTGCAATGCTAAATTATGCTAGGGGCAGAGTCCACCTTGCCACCTACCAAATACTGACCCAGAACCCACCCTCCTCCTGCAGCACTGAGCTCGTCTGGGTGCCCGCGAACTCTGGAAACCCTAGCACTGAGGCTGCCGATTCTTTAGCACGAGGGTCTATAAACTGGGCACAGGCGGACCTCATAGTGGTCTGTCAAAGGAGCGTGCGTGTACCTTCTCATTAACTCATTGCCAAAGCTCGTACCGAAAGGCAAATATACCAACCCCCCGACTGTTCCCTCTCTACCAGGGAGGAACGCCTTTGGCGCCATCTGCAAACGCGTACCGTTCCTACCCCCTCTCTCCTCTCTCTCTACCGGTCCATCCCCCTTATTGCCGTCTGTGCAATGCACCGAAGGCAAAACTGACCCATATCCTCCTGGCCTGTCCGGCTTCGCCTCCACACGGTGGGCCGGTTCCACTCCGAACATGTGAGGACTGGAGGCCTCACTAAGCTCCATGAATTAGGGGCAAGGCATAAGATCGCCGCCAGCCACGCTGCAAGCGTCATTAAGCTTTTAGGCATGAACGTTTGAGTGTCGTGGGATTTTGCGCGGACACAGGGGCCTGGGAGGCCCGAATTCTTCTGCACAATACAGTGTTCCTCTCTCTCTCTCTCTCTCAGTTACCGCGTGCCGTCTTTCACGAAAATCGAGAACCATGTATGAACGCTCATCTGCTTGCTTCATTAATACTTTTACGAGCGTTAACAGGCTAAAGCGCATTTTTTATCGAACCGCCGGTTTAATATGCCCCGACAACAAAGCTAATCTCAGATGTATAATATCCTAATATATGTGGCGTAAATTCTGTTCTCCAGCACCACTGCTACTCTTGCGCATGTATGTAGGCACGTGCCTGCGTAAATGTAGTGTGTGTATGTGTGTGCATACAGACGAGCGCGCGCGCGCTTATCTATGCATGCATACACTGTCGTGAGCACAAGTGGTGCATAGCTCATAACATTCAGCTGGACTGCGCAGCCGCGCCAGTAACCGGCCCCGCCTGCTGTCGTGTACAGCGTCGTACTGATTGCCTTTACCTAAAGGCATGTCCGTTTGCTCGATTCGATCAGTGACGCTCCTGGTTCGGAAAAAAAAGAGCAGAGAATTAGAAAGGGAAACCATAAGTGGTACACTCCTTATCTCCGAATTTACGTACAGCTGAAAAAGATCTTCGAACAAGCCGCGTCTTGAATGCGAACTTTTCGGGCTATGTACATTTAGCCCGCCGACAGTCAGTGGAGGACGTAAGGCTAATCAAAGACCCATAAGGGATCTCACTGTGGTCCCCGCTGCATCTGGTGCTGAGTGTGAGGTGGCGGTTGTCGAAAGTGACGACGGGAATGGACTGCGAAGTCATTTTTGTCCGACGGCGTCTTCGGAAAAGAAAGAACACCCCTACTCCGAAAGCCGCCACCAAGAGGAAGACGACGACTGCGACAATACCCGCATATAGACAAACTATCGGACACCAAGATAACATTGCCAATGGGGTAGTTGTGTCTCTCGTATGTCACCTGAAGAGGAGAACCAAGGAAAGTACCTGATCATAACAGCTTTATTAGCAGCAAAAGTGCCATATAAATCAAATTTATAAAGATGTAAATCCGGAACTTGTCATGACTTCTTGAACAGGTCCTTACTACAGGCAATGTTAGGAGTGTTCTGTGATAAACGTAAGGAACATTTACTAAGATTTAATAGCTTTTAAGCATAAGGTACTGAAAAAAAGGGAAGAAAATAATGATGATGAATATTTATGGCGCAAGGGCACCTTTGGCCAAAGAGCGCCATGGCTCAAGGTAGTTTTCGTTGCTCAAGGTGAGGTCAGAGACCTATTTTCCGAGCAATTCACGCTAATGAAGCCGAGCACCAGACAGGGGAAAACTTGTACCCACTGTGTCACCGGTGGGTACCCGGCGGCACTGGGGATCGAACCCCGCACCTCCCGCATGCGAGGCGGATGCTCAAACCAGAAAGGAAAGAAATGCCTGTTTAACCTATTGCGTTACAACTGGAGAGGTAATATTCAAATGACGAATAAGCACAATGCATACACTGCAAAAGTGCGGAACCTAAAGTGTGCACAAAAAGCATGCAACCTAAATGAGTTACAGAAATATGTTTTTTCTCAAATCACTCGGAGCATAATAGAATCCTCGGGATAGTTAAGAAGTACTTCATCGCTTAGAAAGTTATTTGAGAAACACTAATCGCGGATAAGTAATAATCCCTTGCATGATCTTGCGACCCATTTGGGCCAACATCCGTGAGCTCAGTAACACGCCAGGACCGAGCACTTTGCATCTATAAATTGACACGTACAAGTATAAAGTCTGCCTGTAAACACTGGCGTCTACAAATGAAGGATGAAGTGGCACGAGGACAAAAGAAACACGCACCCAATAATCACTGAACTCCAAACTCGAACTTATGCTTGACAAACGCGTAAAAGAATCCTTAAAGCAACCTCATACACCGATTCCGAGGCAGCGAGTGGCTGCTCCGCATTTTATTGTCGTGAACATTGTTGAGAATAGTTGTTTGGGTGATTGGCTGTTATAGAAAACCGGGATAAATACACAAGGTAAATAATGTAGGCGGCAGAAACTGCAAGATAAGGAGCCACATGTTTCAATGTACAGTCGGTTCCCCAACTAATTAAAATAACCTAAAGTGATTATCTTAAAGCAAGGAGGTTGCTTTGACATAATATGCTATGCAAATATGTTGCTTTTTTATGCGAAGGCAGCGCAATGTTTTATATCTGTATTGCTTGTTGTCCTTGAGGCGATTGGTGGAATAGGGTTCGAACATGTGTATCGCGTGCCTTGGGAAAGACGTATAACTGTATTTACAAAGCTGAGCTTGGGTGCTTGCATACCAGCACCATTTGTTGTGCTATTCCTAACTGCTTAACAGTGGACTGCCTAACAGGGCGTGAAGAAAAATCTACATATATTCTTTACCTTCCTGCTAGTTTTCTATTTATTTTCAAAAAATTTGCAGAAAGTTATCACGGTCAAAACAAATTCTGCGCAACACTTAGGACTGAAAATCGAAACAGGCACCAAAATGCCGGAAAATCGTAGTACTCTTCGCAACGTTTCTTCGTTGCTTCAGTATGACATTAGTGCGGAACAAGAAAATTGCACTAAATTTCTATAAATATCCAGCGTTGGGAAATTAGGCAAAAAGAGTAAATCAAGGAGAGGATTTCTGAGTGATACAGCTGTGTATAAAAGTGAAAGCGTTGATGACTGATGCCACGACCAGCTGACAAGAACAGAACGAAAATATGAGCTACAATCTGTTCTTTGAGCCAACCTTTATAACGTTTAGATATGAGAGTGGTTTTGCAGGTGGTATTTCGTTGCATTGCAGGGAGCTTAGTCCAACTGCAGCCTCCTTCTGATGCAAAAACTAGTATCGCTGCACATACGGTTAGATGATATACATGATGTGATTGTTGAAGTAACGATTTTTGTGCTGCACTATAAATTGTTCTGTACGCAAAGTAGGCTTACATAAACGAACATATTCTGGAGCTCTCGTCTTACAGTTTCGCTCATTGTTGCGCATAAAATAAGCACGCATTACTGTGCGAGGAAATGCAATATTGAGATTGAGCATTCTTAAATGACCGTTTCAACAATGTGCATAATAATCCACACTTAGTTAAGGTGTCACATGTCGAGTGTTGGGCTGTCACCTGAACTGAAATAGTCTTGTGCTTCAGGATATCTCCCGCGTATCATCGTTTCAAGGTTATTTTTTTCTTTCTGCTCACCTCCATAGGTGAAACAGGGCTATGCACGAGTACAGAAGTTCCCATTTTAGTGAGTACTATTTGAGACTATTTATCGCGAATGCATGACTGCCATTCATAACACAGTCTTATATAGCTGCAATTTTAGCTAGCAACATATTTATTCATACGTTATAACGCAAAACAGACCTTCACCTTTAGAGTAGTGCGCTTAACTTGAGGGTGGTGCTTACCTCAAAAGCATAAGGTGACCGATAGGAAAGGATGTCACTTCCAAGCCGGCAGACCAAAGAGTGACTACTTATACTGGTGAGATTACAAGAGTGATCCACGCCACTGACTCGTACGGCAAGCGGCTCATTGCTGTTGAGAACTGCAAAGTGTTTCCCCTGAAAAAGAGCCATTACGACAGTGTAGCAACGCACGCCTTAGTAGTACAAACATAAAAATACGAAAAGGGTACTCTATGTCACCAACATGACAGAGCTTTAGGAGACAGCACAATCAAGCACTAAGAAAACACTCATTCACAGGACGGAATATTTAGATAACGGGCGCATAATTTTCACGGCAAATTCAACTTTGGCAAGCCGTGAATTGTTGCCATAGTGCAATACTAGCAGCGACTAAACAGTCTTACACGCATTCCGCGGAATATATTGTCCGACGTTGCTCACTTTCTTTCTAATGGCGCTATTCCATCAGTATCATCGGCGACACGATGAAGATGGGATAATAAAGCATCGCATCAAAAAGCGGACGTGCGCCTCATCAGAGACGATAGAGAGGGCAGACCCATCAAAAGAAATCCAAGTGTCGCATTCTGTTGACGGATTCTGAAGGGAACCATCGGCTCCACGGAGGGAGAATTTGCAACTTGCTGGAGAACACTGAAGCCGTACGTATTTCACGCGAGTTATGTCATGCATGGAAAACCTCGCAACAATTGAACAGGCTTATGACGCATTCTGTCGCTGTCTCGAGATCTAGCCTTGCAACGCGCTGGATTGGCCGGAAAGGCAAAACACTGTTCGGTCACTCCTCGCACTTTCAATATGGTTGTTCTCTTCCTTGCCCGACAACCGCTCGCCGAGTGAGAAAGTGAAACGCCTGCTACGCCATGGCCATCAGCGCACATTGTTGTGTGCTCCGTCACTGCTCAGGTTAGAAAAATACGAGGTAAACCCGACCTGCCACCACTAAAGTTTGATACCCTCTGTTTTTTTTTTTTGTTCTCGCTGTTGAGTCACCAACCAAGGCCATTCTTATAAGAAAGCTAAAAAAATCCCCTCTTCGAATGCCAAAAAATGAAAGCGAATATGACAGCTCTGGTGCAGTGGTCGGCAGTGCAGATAGTTTTAGCTTATATCAGTATTGGACGCAGTAGTGGTGTCACGTTCGTAAAAGAAAAGATGGTAGAGACATGTCAGATAACCTGAGTTCGTACCGTAATTTTCACTGAAGGGTCGCTGGGGTCAAAGCTCTGCACTCCGGGGAAGGAGTAGAACACAGGCGGGGGCTGATAGACGAGCTTGAAGTGTCCTCCGTCGCCGTTCTGATCTAAAGGCAGGTGCAGCCCATCCATATGGAAGCTGATCTGAGCCTCAATGTCGGAATCAACTGCCTCCAGCTCTCTATTGCGAGCCACGGAGAACTCCTTTAGTGGTGTACCAGGGCATATCATCTCCGTGCCATTTCTTCTCGGTTGACATACCTGGGGCAAAGGCGGCACGCGTAACATTGTAATGGAGGGGTAGGGTAAATAAACATCTTGAGTAACAGTAAATGATTCGAGAAAGCCCATTGGTAACCATAGGTCATGCTCAAAATCTACATTCTGTTCGGGGAATTAGGAAGGTATACGCGGTGGCTATGCAACTCCCTCGCTCTTGGCGACGTCATAAATTGAGCATCGTCATTGACGCAGGGTACGAATGTGCCTTTAAACGTTCACTACTGTCACTCATTACGACTTCATTACAACTGCTTATAATGAGATCGCGACATCATAACGCAATCAAAAAAACATATGGAGATAGAACTGTCCTTTTAAAAAAATGTCAGTGACTTAGCTTGTCCATGCCAGGATATACGCAGCGAAAGCACTTAGCATACGAATATACGTAACGTATACGTACCGGCACGTAGCATATACGTAGTATAGCTTGGTTAGCATTGGTTAGTCTTGATCGCAAGTCCAGGTTAGACTGGGGTTCTGGCTAGTGGTTGTCACGTGGTTCGTCACCTGGTCGGTCACGTGACCAGTCACGTGGTTGGTCACGCGGTTCGGTGCCACCACGGTGTGAATGTGAGTTCATGGCCAATGGTGCTTTCGCAATAAAAAAATAAACACTGACACTGCTTGCTTACTTTTTTCTTGCGGGTCATCTCGCAGCTTCATCTACACGTACACTATTCGACCTCCTTGTGGCCAAAGCGAACATGTGTGGAGGTCTGCAACACAAACTTATAACGGAGTTCACGGAAATAACTCTTACAATAACGTAATTTATTCTAAACTTTTTTAGGTGTACTTGTGGCTTGCAGTAATTGATCCTCACCTTCGTTAGGTATTCGTTCTCCTGGCCTGGGAAAGTCACACAGGTCACAATAATTGGCTTGGAGACGCTGTCCAGGTGGGCGCCCTTCACAGCAACAGTGAAGTTTCGGCTGCAAGTCCAGGAACGTCTCAGCACGCAGTAACGGCCATGTTGTGTTAGTTTTTAAGCAGTACCCACCGGAAGACGCCACCTCAGACGCCACTCAAGCCTCGGTTTCTCGAAAGTGCGCCAAAAGCAAGCTTTGTGCTATCAGCTTAGTACAAAATTTCCTTCCCTCAGTATGAAATTCAATCTCCAACATTGGCCCCAGCACAACTCACTGACCTGCTGAGTTCTCGTCCTTTCGTTTTACTGTTCTGTTTTCAACACAATCAAGAAAATGATTTATTTTTTTTTTCAGTTATTTCTGCGAGGACAGAGAATAGCGTTGCTATTTACACAGTTTGTTCGTTTTGTCCTTTTGCAGCAGCACTGCCTCGTTGCCGCTAGACCGTCGATTCTACAATAAAGTTACGCATACTATTATATATGTAGCACACGCTTTACTGTTTCTGTTTCTTCATCCCCGAAAAGGAAAAATAGTAAAACCTAGGGACGGTGACCGGCGCTGACTATTAGTTTAAAGTTTACTACAAAAAAATCAGATTTCCTCGCGAGAAAATTCAAAGGTAGCAAAAAGCCAAGGTAGAAAGGCGAGAGATAGCAAATGCCGTGATGAGGCTAGTGAGCAGTCAGGTGCGCACGCAGGTGAGTTGCCTGCGTTAAACGGGTGTTACTAAGTCGCGTTTATTATATCCGCTTTACTTCACTCGTGTGTTCCATATGCTGGTAAGACTTTGGCCAAGAAAAGGAACATTTATCAACGCAGCCTCTATAACGGCGCAAGATGTTCAGAATGTTACGATAACCAACTTTCCATATCATTAATTGCATGGCGAGAGCACCGTTTAAATGCAGTCATTGGGTGATGCGAGATGGCGTAATGAAGAACACAAAATTATTTTTCCCCTTGTCGAGTTCATCCACTGAAATTCAATATCACCCGGGTGTTTGTGCCTTTCAGGGCCACAGAAATACTCTTCCGCGGTTCCATTTGATCTCACGACATCGTTTTCTGCAGGACGACAAATGAACCAATTCAGCGACGCTGCCGAATCGTATTTATTTACCTGCTCTAACGTTCGATGGTAGTGGCCTACTATCTTGCGATACGAGCAGCGGTGTGGTGATGGGCCTCGTTCAGGATACAAAAAGTGACGCGCATCCGGCGCGGCGCAACCGTGATGCATGATAGAGACATATTAGGTGGGCTTGTCATTACCCGTTAGAGGAAGAGAGCGGCAAACGCTGTTTGCAGAGGCGAGCGTCTCCTTGCGAGACGTTCGTCACAAGCACTGTACTTGAACAAAAAAAAATTAAATGGAAACGGCTCACGAGCATCAGCGTGAACGATTTCAGGCCTTTCTCTTTCCTGGGTAATGTTTGCTTTCGCATATCTCGGAAGCAAGTGTTCCAAAATTTTATTGTTTTTACTTGATTGAGCACAGCCAGACCTAATGGCACTTGCCTGAAGATTGACCTCTTGGGTGCAGTGTCGGTGACGACGGGATCTGGCTTGAAGGTGAACCTGGAAAGGAACCCTGACGCCATCTATCCTGAGAATGACTTCCTTCTCCAGGTCCATTAGATCTCGAGCCACAGCGTCCCATGAACGCTCCAGATGTGTGGAGTTCTTCCTGTCATAAGGATGCCAATCATTGTTCACGGTAATGTTCCCTGCGCACAGCACTCTGAGTCACAATCAATTTCAAGCTTAAGGAGCCCTTCAGACTTAAGGCATTATTCATAGTTGGGCACGCCACTTGACGCAATTCACCAACTCTTCACCTCGAGAAAAGATCAAATTATGCTTCCAAGCTTAAATTTCAGTTCTAATATCAGCTGGCTTACACTCCGCATAGCTTTAGCAGTAATCCTCTAGCATCATCGGGTGTTCTTCGTCGGCCATTGTGCCATACAGCCTTGCTGGGAACCAGTGTACTTATGGAAAACAGAGCCATGCTGTCCCAAAGAAATGAGCGCTCCTGGAAAACTATGCATCCTCAGAAAAAGGCGATTGCTGCAGACACTAATCCACATCTTACAGTTACGAAGGCGTATCTTTGTACACGACACTGGACATATTGGTTCTGCGCAGTTGTTGTCAGAACTATACCCACCAAATAGTTTGTTGGCGGGTAAGAATGTACTGCCCTCGAAGCACCGCTGAAAAATTTAAGAGCGTTAGCGATGCTCAAACACCCGCTATTACAACACTCCCAGTTTTGCGCGGAATAAGCGCACTCTTCGTAAGAGTTCCATAAGGGTCGTCCGTTAGAGATGATCAAGTTTTACATTCTTTTACTTGGGTTAACGGCTAGGCTAACGAACGCCTCAGGCTTCACCTTGGCATTATTACGATGCAAACTTCAAAACATCTTAGAGACATTCCATCCTTAAAGGCTCTAGCTGGACCTTCGACAATTGTCGACATCTGCCGAAAGCTTCTCGTTCATGATTGGACGGCGCGAAAGAACGGGGACAGAGACAGGAGACACGTACCCACACAGAGCGCTCTGTGTTTATACGTCTTTCTTATCTCGGTCCCCGTTATTTCGCGCAGTTTAATCATGAATGAGAAGCACCAACTAGCCCGCCAGAAAACGTTTCTTGTCTGAAATTTTTCTGTTATCTTTAGAACTGTCCTTCTATACCTGTGTGGTTTCCAGGTTTCGGTTAATATTATGTATCTATTTATTTCTTTCCGCATTTGCTTATGACTTATACCTCTGCGTTCAGTTTCTTTGAAGTTGTTCGGGCTCTGCACGTCTGTTACTGGCATTTTAATTTGTTCTTGCATGCAGCGAAACAAAAAACTATTCTCTTTCATTTTTTTTACTGCTTTGCTCCTGCTGTAGGCCTAACGTGGCAGCGGTGAGCCTTCGTCGACCTGCGCTTTTCGTTCCCTCTATCACCTCGATGAAATAGAATGTGTTCGTATTCTTGTTTTCTTTTCGTAAAATTTTCTGTTTGTGTTATAGCAACGTTATTACACCTGGAAATTTTGGAGTAATACTAATATGCACTCGTAACAGCACATTTTCACAATATTATCTGCATGTGCACAATGAGGAGCAGATGAAGGGGCACACGTTTCTCCTGGCAGCCAAGGTCACTTGGTTGCCATTCTTTACTGAATACCTTGTGCAGTCTGCAGCTGATAGCTCTATTGGTAGCCGGCGGCTGGAGACCACACTTGCGGAGATGAAAGAAAAAACAATTCTGAGTTTCACCTCCACAGCTGTGGCCTACAGCCGCCGCCTAATAGCAGAGCTACCGGCTTGGGCGGAGGAAAACGTGGTCTAGAGACTTTTCTCCCCGACTGTACATACTTTGAACACGGCATTCCATAAAAAAAGGCTATTGGTGATTTATTTCAAATATTGGAATGAGAAAGCTGTACTGGAACAAAAATACGTTTAGTTACCTTTGTATGCGACATAAAGCGTCGCCGATTTTCACAGCCGGCTGGTGCCCCACGTCCAGGTTAAGGCCTCTAATAGTGATGTTCGTATTCCAAGATACTGGGTCATAATTTGAGGTCACACCACTGTACCTCACAATCTAAGAGGAAAAAAAAGAAAGTGTAGCATATATTCTGGAGTCTGGACCGTAGTCAGCACAAGGTGAATAGTCCGGAATGCTAAAATTTCTTTAAAAAAAATCTTTCCTTACAGCTCTCCATCCTGCATTATAATCGACCATGACCACCTGCACATTGCTGGGACAATCCCGTTAAGGCCACAGAGCGGTGAACTTTCTTCTTTTCTGAGGCGTCGTGTTTGTTCTTCTTCACTGCCTTCCGGCCGATGGGCCGAAACTCTTAGCTTTAAATGCACTAGAGACGACAGTCACCAACGGGAACATGCTTGTTACTTGCATTTTGAAGACAACTCGGGTGGGCAACTTTCTTCGAATTGAAGAGGGCAGGAAGCGCCAATAGGCACACGTTGCCCCAATCACCTCCGCTAAGACGGAGGGAGCGCAGTAAAGACTTTACCGCTCAAAAAAGAATATTTAAAGAATTATGCACGGGACATGCATCATAGGGAGCCTTGAAAAATGTAATACTATATATTCTGCACCTGTAGACTACCGTCCAGGCAAAAAATCTGGTATCTCAAGCATACATTGCCGGAGGACTGTGTTGGGAAAATCACGCGAAATATTATCTTACATAAATTCGCATCGCAGTGGAATAAAAAAAAATCAATAACAACCAAATTCTTGTATGGAAACACGCCGCTAATGCTTCACAACATTGCCGTGAGAACAAAACCGGTAATCGCAAGTTTGTTTAAAATTGAAGCTAAAAATAAAACGCCATGCAGACGCAGAAAAGAATAGGATTGGAATTTCATAAGTGCTCTCTGGTGGGGCCCATTAATGGCAGCCAACCGAGCCTGCATATGCGTCCTAGTGTTTGGCGTATCGTGGTTAAGGGGATAATTCCTGCTTTCTTTTTTTGATCTACTGGGAGTCAACCACAGTGAATGGGTGTTGTTGCGAAGATTAAGCATTGCTTATTATTTAATTGGTTGTGCACATTGTGACCTGAGCTTCCGAGCATAGAGTTGCATCTAGGACAACAACAACAACAACAAAAAAGGCCGCCACCGTCTGGAAGACCTTGAAGTAACGAGCGTTAGCTGATTGGTTTACCAGATGAAGAAAGCAAAGAAGAACGCGCCGTTCGTCTCGAGAAACGGAATGCAATACCCCTTGAAACGGGGTGGAATGCCACCATGCTCTGCTACGCACCCACGCCCGCCGCCTAGCGCCATCTATCAGAGACATTACGATGCACTTCTACCTATTGTTGAGTTGCACCCCCTCAAGATACGTCCCAAACGGAATTTGCTTCGCTTAGGAGGTCAAGGCGGGCCCAGAATTCGGCTTACTGTGCGATATGATAACGCTTCAATTAGTAATTGCATGTATACAATGTTTACCTATTATTTATTTGTACCACAACCCATAGGGTTTTATTTGCCCACCAAAATAGGTATACAACTGTACCAGAATGGGTACCCGTTGTTGTCGGAGTATATATAGTGAAACGAATGTGTACATGTATAGCGGTCCCGTAGCGGGACAGTTTTCCTACTAGTTTTCGCATAGGACCAGTTTTAATGACCGCCACCTTAAATTTGAGAAACCGATACTATACCACCATTTCGTCCCCTGACGTCATACTTACATAGTTACACCTCTATCCACCCCGATATTAAACCATGACGTCCACCACTGGCATGCGGTTGGTGGTTGTTTCTACAAGTCTCAATGCGAGATGCACTGTTTTCTAGTTGCAGCCACAAATGGTGCTTTGATCTCAGGGTGGTAGGAGACCTCCCGAAATCTCGAAACGTGATGAGTAGTCGCTGCCACAGATGGCGCAGTGAACGAGGATCGTAGCAGACCCCACAAAATTTCGAAACATGTTGAGTAAGAGCTCACGCTCTTAAAAATGAAATTTTACATTGGACAAAGTATAATAAGCTGTTCTACTTTCAGAGTATAGACCCGCCATAGGGCTATAGCTTTTTCATCGTACGATACTTGAATGTCAACGAGTCTTACATAATAGAACAGTCATAGCAATTGAAGAAACGCAAAGTTATGTTTTTGCCTCCGCTTACCATGTATTCGAAGCCCGAAGTGATGACGTGACGGTCCAGAACGTTGTACTTCTTGGAATCACTCCTGTGTGTGTCGTTTACCGTTATAACTATGTCGACTTTGAACTTGTTCAGCCCACGAGAGCTTTTTTCTCACATTGAGGTGTTTTGCACACAACGCTGAAAAAGGAATACAATGCTGTTTTCCAGCTTTTTCTTGCAATAAAGAAAATTACGGAGCGCACTTGCGACCATACTTGTAGGTTTTCAAAGCGAAAGCAGTTTTCTTTATTTTAATTCATTTTGTTTTGATTCTTTTGTAATTTGTGATTTTCATTCCTAATAACACACCTACTACCTAATAGCGACACCTCGTGGACATATGCCACGTGACAATTAGCACCTCGGCCGCTCTGCAGTGCTTCTCGCACCGCAGTGAGCGGTAATTGTCACGTGGTACGGCGCCCCGAAGAGTCGCTATTAAATGGAAGTCGCTTTGCGCTCCCCGCAAGCGAGTGGTTTTCGAATGGCGCTAGGTTTTGTCCAAATTTATTGATCCACAGCGGTGGTGTTAATCGGGTTTCCGGAATTCTAAAAACTGATATGGCTATTATAAACGCCCGGCTAGAAATCTATTCTTGCTGTCAGAAACCTGTCGATAATAAAAAGTTACCTATTAAAATTTAGTCAATCACCTTACTAGTCAACATGATTCGCCTTTTTTTTACATACGTCAAAACTAGAATTACTGTGCTGCAAAAATATTCTCTTTAACTCATAAGCGCGATATTTATAAAGTAGTGGAGGGCTTCCCCGAGGCACCTCGCATACACTTGCTTTTTGGAACTCCGCTGTATGACGTCACAAATGCTTTCGCCAACAAGGATCTTAATGCTGCTGTAAGGCTCCTGGTCCGGTACTCCTAGGATGTTGCATTCTGTTGTTATAGGAGTGCCGCCGTATATAGAGCCGTTCCTTGGATGCACCTGGAACGGTCACATTCAGTACTGGGACTAGGCCTCTCCCTTGAAATCTTAAATTTAGCGTGCGGTTCTAGGGTGTTGAAAACATGTTTACAGTTCAGCGCAAGATACCTCGTGTGTCTCCTGTGCCCGGTTAGAAAAAAGGAGCTCCGGGAATTGCTTTTATAATTTTGATGTTGAACGAGGGTTTTTTTTTTAATACTGTTATGCACCAGTCTTATATGTTAAAGTTTTTCCAAAGCACACTTCGACACTTGTTTTCGTCTTCGTTTCAGTTGTTCCGCGATAGTTGCTTCAGTGTTTCATACGAGCTATTCATCTTCACGTACGCGCCTTATTGCCACTGTAAAACTTACTTTCCCATGCTGCATTCGTTGATGAGAAGACAATAGGTCTCGCGGAAATAAGGCGAATTTATTTGCGATTATATCTCTCTGCTCAGCCCAAGAAACTGCATAACAACGCGGCAGGTTCCGCATAACGCAAGAGGCGTTACAAATGTTTAGCCCTGAAAGCAAATACATCTGGTTTTCTTAGAGAAGCCTCCAAGAAGAGTCTGGCATACCTAAGGCAGAACTACACTAAATCTCTTAGTTGTATAATGTTTTAAGCCTCTTATAGGCCTGGGTCTAGATGCTGAGTTTTCAAAGCTTCTGGCTGAAAGGGTTGAATAATGAACAGGCGCAAGAAATGATACGCAGGGAGGTATACCTGGAGAAGTCCGTTTAGCTGCCTGATACGTAAATCGCAGAAATATCGACCTAGACTCAGGTTGTCACTACGCGCTTTAAGTGTCAAAATCCTACCCAAAAAAAACCTTACATTCCAAGAGAGATCTACTGAGCGGCTTTATTCGCGACAACCTCGGAGCAGTATGGCCATTAGGCCCTCTGTGCTGATAGAAAACAAGGATCCTTGTGTGAACGCGATATAGTTCGGGAAGAATGCGCAAGACAAGCCGTATAGATGAGACACGAAAGTTTAGTGTTAGCGTTCTTTTAAATCCTTAGGAAACGCACATCAGTGCAGAATTTTCGACGCTTCCGTTTATTTTGAGACGCCTTGCGGTCTTCTCTGATTACAATCGCTAAAACAGTTACGGCCTGTGGAATATAAGGCGCATTCTACTAGTAGTCACCAACTAGCCCGCCTTTCTCTATTATGCTAGGGTCTAATCATGTTTGTACGCATTTACCTCACAAAACAAGAGGAAAACAAATATTGTTACAAAGTTACAAAACTACTATTTACTTTGCCTTTCTGAACATCTTTGAGAGAATTGACAAGCTGTTCTTTTGCGTTTTCGCGACAATGAATGCTGACATGTTGACTGCTGCTCTTTGCTGATTATGACTACTTGTTGTTTGCATCTGGCGGTGCGGTTGCGTAACGTCTATAATTTGTGTTTTTTAGACATCACAACCTAATATAGGTCCCTCACAACTGCACCCTGCTTCCAAGCATCGTAACTGTTGTCACGTAAACATATGCATATAGCCTTACAATAATCATGACGCAAAACAGTGTCAATCATGGAAGAGTGACTGGGGCGGGGATCATTTCTCTGAAGCACACGGACTGCTGGCAAACACTGGGTGTCGATTACTGAAAAATCGTAGTACAAATTTCCGGCCAAAGAGGTCCAACATCATCACCCACCTTGAGATATTTTAACTCTCTACTGATATGATCTAAAATAGTTTAGGTGTCTGAACGTCACTCTGGTATCATCTGATCATCTCTATGGATTTTTTTTGCAAATAAACTTTTTTTGCGTATTGACTCCATGGCCTGAGCATACTGCCATGTTAGCACTGTGAGCAAGCACAGTTCCTGTAATGCCCTAACAGTTTCTAACGAAACACACACGTTAGCTACGGCTAACTCAAAAATGGCACTTTGCAGAATAAATACAAATCTCATCAGTATTGTATTGACACAGCCTGCAAGCGGATATGCTCCTGTGACCTTCAGAAAAGGGCAAATGAAAATATTCTAGACGTGCAGGATTTGTCCAGAAAAATGGTATGCACGAATTATTCAAAGCGAGTGCAAGGGAAACGATGCGAAGGTTAAGGACACTCACATGGTTAACGGGTTTGGGGCAGCGACGAAGAGAAAAATTTTTGTTAAGCGGACATTCGTCGAAACGGGAGCACTGATCTCCGCACCAACCGCAGTCGAGCGGCTCCTCTTGACTTTGCCGACATTCCGGGCACCGTTCAATGCTGCAAGAGCCAAAGGTATCCTGTACAACCTGCGCAGAAAGAAAAGAAGCAGTAATGTCTACTCTTCTCATTATGATTAATGCTAAAGCCTCAATTTCTCCCTTCGCATAGTCATGCAGATTTCTTCCTCCTCTCGATGCCTCCAGCATCTTTGTAGCTAAGGAACGTGTTTTGTGCAGCATGTGCAACGCTCCTGATGCTCGGCTATATAAATCTTCACATTTTTTTTGCGCGAAGCATTGTTGTAGGCATCCCATGGTTTACAGAAACTTGATTGTTGAATCTAGAACACTTTTAGGCGCCCATATAGGTACCCGTGAACACGGCATCTTGACGGTGTTTCATTGAGATTAATTGAAAATGCTGCGTACGTTGTTCCTTGCCTTTAAATTGCATTCACTAAAACAATAAATGAAACTGCTCGTGGCCACTACGTTTTAAAATGTCAAGAAGCGTCTGCCACTCATATATGCAAGGCTTAGACAAATTGCTCGCGCAAACGGTGTGCAGAACCATTTAATTTCCACTAACTCTCAGGATTGAAAAATAAAAAAAAAATCGACTGTTCATTTTTCTTTCAACGGTACGTGATGTGTGAAGCTGGTGGTCAAACAGTGAGATGCCCCAGAACCATGTTTTCCATTCCCTCCAGCGATTCAGGACCTTTCATTTTCATTGCTGCTACTTATTCTATCATCGACCAAAGAGTCCTAAGCGGAGAGCTTTCTAACTGACCAAAAAAAGTTAAATGTTTAAATGCAACACCAAGCAAAAAAAGAGTGTCAAAAGTTATATGCAACCAGAGCACAAACATGACGTATTTTACGAATGATTCTAAGTTTCTTTGTTCATTGGGGCGTTTAGTAAGCTTTAACCAAAAACCGAAACAGACCGAAGAGAGATATGCAGAGGTGGGCATCCTCCCGAGGGCAAGCCCTGAGGGTGCCCTCCCCATTACCTCATGAGGATTTTACTCGGTGAGGAAAGGGTGAGGGAGGATTGGCGCATGAAAATTCGTGAGGACGAGGGCGAAGGAGGGAAGACATGATGAGGTGAAGGTGAGGGAGGGCAAGGTGCCGTTTCTGAGGGCTAACGTAACCCGTATTCCAGGCTAACGTCTGCGTAGCCCGTTTTCAATTCCCGTTTTAATGGGCTACTTATTAGGGTGAAGGTTCCCGGGGAAGACGTAGTTTCTGCAGTCTGGAGGTACACGAGGCGAATACGAAAGGCGAGGAGCCGCACGCCTTCTGCGTCGCTGCAATTTACTACACCGCTGACGATGCTATGCCGAAAAAAGCGCTCTTCTAACTCAAGAATCCTATTTTTAAAAACTGTCTAAAGTCTTAGGGGAAACAGTCTGTATAGAGTGCTAACAAGGGTGCACGGGCCGTGCCATGTGTGTGGCCGCCGGTCGGAAGGGAACGTTGGCGCCGCAGTCGACATTTTTATTTAGCAGCGCCGAGTCTGCGTGATGGTCAGAGTGTAGAGTAAAGATGTAGAAATTATACCTAGTAAGGCTGCTGAGTTCTCAAGTTCTAAGCCTTGTTTCTCGAAACGAAGTCCGATTTCAGCGCAGTGAGGCTTCAAAGAACTAGCTGCAATGCAAAAAATGCTTGTATGAAAATCCACTGTCAAATCAAAGGCGGTTGGCGGTGTTGGTGTGGATTTTTTTTTCATGCACACTGTCAGTAGTTAAGTACAATCGTGTCTTCTATTATGTATTTACGCAGGACCTGCGGTATAGGAAAGCGGGGGCGCAATTGTGTGGGCAAAGCCAACCACTGTACTCTTACCATAGAAATACAACCTATGTCCGTAAAGTTTTGAGACGGAGTCCATTAAAAAGATGCGTTTGACATTGAAATCATTTGTGCTGTACCCCTTCAAAACAGTCTCCCTTGCAGTCTATACATAGCTTCCAACGCTTCTTGAGGACTTGGAAACAGTTGGAAAACGCTTTTTTTGGAGCCCTGTCAGCTCCCTTGTCGCGGCGTCTTGAATGGCCTGCACGCTCCCCATCCAGTTATCTTTTAGGGCTCTCTTCACACGAGGAAACAGGAAAAAATCGCGTGGGGAGAGGTCAGACAAGTATGGCGGAATGGGAAGTACAGTAATGCTGTGCTTGGCAAGAAATATTGTCACGCTGAGAGCAGTGTGCAGCCTTGCGTTATCGTGGAGACAGCTCCATTGTCCAGAAGCACTTAAGCCAGGGCGACGGTGTCGCAGTGCATCGCGCATGTGTTGGAGCGCGCGGATATAAAACTCCTGATTCACCATCTGCCCTTGTGGGACGAACTCGTGATGTATGACACCTCTGGGATCGAAAAAAACTATCAGCATCGTCTTTGCTTTGGTCTTCTGTCGATGCACTATTCTTGACGCCGGAGAGCTTGTGCACCGCCATTCGGTGCTCCGCCTCTTTGTTTGAGGATAGTATTAAAAACACCATTTTTCGTCTTCTGGAATGATGCTGTCGACGAATGCAGCATCCTTCTCTTCCTCGGAGAGCAAATCAGCGCTCACTGATGCCCTCGTGTCTTTTTGACCCTGTGGGAGGGAATGCGGCACAAGTCTGGATTTCAGCTTTCGTTTCCCCAACTTCTCACGCAAAATTTGGTGGCATGTTGTCTTACTAATGTCGAGACCATCTGATAACATGCGGACGGTAATGGTGCGGTATTGCTGTACGATTTCTCTTAACCTAGCCACGTGGTTTTCATTCCGTGAGGTTGGAAGGCGCCCCTGCCTTGTGTCGTCTTCCACCAACGTTCTCCCCGAAACGACCCTCTTGTGCCGCTCGAAACTCGCAGCCGCAATAACGTATCGTTGGCGTAATCGTCACGAAGGATTTCATAAGTGTGTGTGGCAGTCTTGCCAAGCTTCACACAGAATTTTATGTTTACACACTGTTCGAGGTGAATGTCCATCTCTCCACATTCACTCACTGTAAAATGCGCAGACGAATAACCACATATTTTTCTACATGCAGTGCCATCTAGCGGCTGCCACAGCAATTAACATAAAAAGCTCAACTTAGACCGAAAATATGGCGCTACACATACGAGCCAATATTTAATTTGGGAAATCATTTCTACAGAAGAAAATAAGTCTCGAAAGTTTACGGACAAAGGTATAAAGCAGCTGCTTAACCACCTTGGTCTTAACCATCGCTCGCTCCGCCTTGAATTGTGCATGTGCTAAAAAAGAAAAAGTTGTGCTGTTCTCCAAATTATTAGAACACATAATTGGAAGAAGACCGAAGCGGCGGAAGATTGGCTTTGCTGCTCGGCTCTGCTCTGGCTGCTCTGCTCTGCTGGGAACGATCGGCTAAGTTTCGGCTGGCTTCTCGTTTTTTGGGCTTTAAGCACACGGTAAGGCAATAATCTCGGGCTATGTCTACCCAGTCTCCCATCCAGGAAAGCTCCCCCTGGTCGGCTTCTCTATACCCTGATCTCCTGCCTTTTGAAGCTTTTTTTTGCGCAGCGGCGTCGGCAGTATCCCTGTTGCGCTGGTGCCTCACTATGGTGGTGCAATCACGATGACCGATCCTGGAGCTGTTCGGACTGCTCTCCAGTGAGCCACTTCTCATTATGAGTCAATCTCAGAGGTACGCCAGTTTGGACGTGGCGGGATTCTGTGTAGACTGTGTCAGAGAATTACGAAAGGCCTCATCCTTTGCCTCGCTTCGGGTAAGTTCAGTTATCCCTTCACATCTGCCTTGCACGAAAGGTATCGTTCAAGGCGTGGACTCTTCCCTGTCTCCAGCAGAGACTCTGGAGCTTCTGTCTGCTGCAGGTGTTGTTGCTGTGCACCGCTGTAGCCGGGATGTAAACAACATGCGGGTGCCTACCGAATCTTTGATTGCCACCTTTGTCGGATTCCTGCCCCCTTTGAAATCAAGGCATGGCCTCTAATTTTTCGGGTAGACCCTTTGTCATCTAGGCCTCTGCAGTGTAACAACTGCTGGCGCTATGGCCATAGCGCCGGCGGTTGCAAATCCAACTTGCGATGCTGCAACTCTTTGGATGGTCATGCAACGAGCACCTGCACTGAGCAGAACGAGAAGTGTTGCCTTTGCGGTGGGGCCCACTCTGGAAACTACTGAAATTGTCCCTCCAGAGCGCAGGAAATCCAAATTCTAGAGATAATTGACAAAAAACGCTATTCGTGCAGTGACGCTAATACACAGTTGAAAGGATGTGCCCCCGGTTATGCAGGTGTGACCGCTCTTCAAAGAGTCACGTTAGACTCTACGCTGTCCCATAAAATTGCGGCAGCTGTGGAGGCTTCAATGTCTACAAAGGTAGAAAGGATTGTCGCAAATGTGTCGGAATGCCTTACAAATGTTCTAGCGACTCAGTTTACACATGCCGTGCAGGCCGATTTGGCCTCTCTCTCGAGAGCAATTCCTTCTACTCTTACCAGGTCAACAATTCCTGAAGAATCTCAACCCCAGGAACGTACTACAGCCCCTTCCGCGGTACTTACCTCAGGTACTTCGAGTGATGGTGGTATCATCAAAGATTCTGAGATGAAGCCCGATGCGCGGGTTCTCAAGCGCAGTGGGTCCCCCATGTCTCATTCGTCGTCTTCTCCACGCACCCAACCCAAATTAAAGAAGCAACACCATGGCACCAAACCCAAGGATAGAATTTTGGGGCAGGCAGTTGCTGCTGTTAGGCTTTAGCAACCACAGCGCCGTTGCGAGTTCTACAGTGGAACTGTCTCTCTATTCTTTCAGCTTCCACAGATTTACTCTGCATTTCTGCCCAGCTTAATCCGGATGCCATAATTCTGGAAGAAACCTGGCTTTCAACCGACAAACATTTTCACTTTAAAAATTACCGTTCATTTCGCCTAGATTACCAATCAAGAGGAGGTGGTGTACTAACTTTAGTCTCTTCAAAATTTTGCCACAGGGCTAAAATATCTTTTCAACAAATGTCTTCTGACTGTGAGATTTTGGCATTACACTTTGTACTTCCAGGGTGCTCTCCATTTTCCACAGCAAATTGCTACTTCCCCTCTGGAGTACAGGGTATTAGACTTCTGGACTTGTTACTCGCTAACTGTAAAAACCCAGTTCTCGTGGCTGGCGACTACAATTCTCACCATGTGTCGTGTGGTTTCAGGACTAATCTATGCGGCAAGCGCCTTTGGGACTGGGTTTCTGATCACAACCTTATGCGCTTATATTCAGGATCGGCCACTTATCTTCGCGCACAGACTCAACCTGTTTTAGATCTCACGTTCATTAGTCCTGGAATTGGCGTAACGGATTGGTCGACTGTTGATTGCGGCACCTCAAGTGACCATATATCTATTCATTTTGATATCGTATGTCGTGGAACTCCTGCGTATTCTGAGTTGCAGCCACATATAAATTAAGACAGATTTCAGAAGGCGTAGCGCTCTGCCCATGCATCAGTGTCAAACATCGCCGAGGCCCACCAGTAAAAAAGCATATGTCTGGCTATAGAAGGATGCCGTAAAAAGTCGGAGTTTCTGGTGCGACCAACAAAAGGGAATTATTCTACTTGGTGGAATGCAGACTGTACAAGAGATTGCAGGCGGAGGAAGGCAGCATAGAAAAAGCTTCTTCATGACCAATTCCAAAATAATTGGAGTGATTATAAATTTATTGCAGCCACCTTGAAACGCACAGTTTTTTGTGCGAAGGAAAAATATGACTCAGAACCCTTCGTTTATCTTTCGAAGTCGGGCAACCGACGTGCACTATTCGGCTTTCTACGGTCTAGAAAACTGCTCACGTCCTCCAGTAATTTACAGTCGTTAGTTATGTCCCCTCAAGAAGCTATCCAGGCGGTTGAATCAATTGCCACGGGCATGCAAAAGCGGATTTCATCTCTACTGTCTTTGCGACCAATATTGTTTGCGGCAATGGTGCCAACTAATAATGCCTCATAAGTTAATCTATCGCAGCTTTGCCAAGTTGTACATAGATTACCAGCGGTTGCTCCTGGCCCTGATGGTGTCACTACAAAGATGCTGAAGATTCTCTCTGAGGATTCTCCCGACTCCTTATTGCACCTCATAAACTGCTCTATAAAACACGCTTGGATACCTCCTGAGCGGAAGCTGGCAAAAAGTGATTCCTTTAATGAAAAATCAGGGTGGAGGCTATGAATTGGATAATATTAGGCCAATTTCTTTAGCATCAAACGTGGTAAAATGAATATGAACGGATGTTACTAATTCAGGTTTCAGCCTTCGTAGACAGAAAAAATATACTCAGCCCGTGTGAACGCGATTCCGGCCACGCTGTTCTATATGGAATGCACGTGCTGATTTTGAGAGCAGAATTCTCCTTGCTCGTCGTCAACGCCAGGTCGCGGCTTTGGTTACGCTAGACGTCGGCAAAGCTTACGACAATGTAGAAAACTCCATCCTAATACATAGGCTACAGTCTCTTCAGTTTCCAGACTATATAGTTGCTTGGATATCTGGATTTCTTTACAATACGGAATTATTTTGCATTCATAATGGTGTTCATTCAGGGAGGTACAAAGAAACGAGAAGTGTACCGCAAGGAGCTGTTCTTTCTCCTGTGCTCTTTAATATTCGGTTGAGCTCAATCCCTCTCCATCGACATGTACGCACTTACGTCTGTGTGGACATTGCGCTTTTTGCGGCTGCGTCGGATATACATTCCCTGCATGGTATGCTGAAGTCCTATCTGAGTACACTTGAGCACTGGATGAGCAGCTTACAGCTGAAATTAAATGTTAGCAAGTGCGCAATCCTTGTTTTCCCTCTACAGAATCCTGTAGTTGTCTCTCTCACTTGCCACTTTCAACCAATACCGCAGGTTCGATCTCAAAAATACCTAGGGGTCATTTAAGACGAGAAACTCACCTGGCGACCCCACATTGGCCATGCAGCGGCAAAGGGGGCTCATGCCGTGGGCATGTTGCTTATATTGTGCAGTCACCGGTACGGCATGCGAAGAGATACGCTATTAATGATTTACAATATGTATGTCAGGCCAATTTTGGAATTTTAATTTGTGTTGTTTTCAAGCTCGGCTACATACAAACTTCGTCCTCTCGTTCTTTTGGAGAGGGAAGCATTTCGGATGTGGCTCGGCCTCCCAATATTTGTGGCTACCAATGTGCTGTACCTTGAAGCCCGCATTCCCCCTCTCTTATCTCGACTTCAGTTTTTAACTGTTGAGACTTACCTAAGAATCTACAAATCTCATTTCCACCGTTCACAAAGCATTTCCTGTTGCCAGCCGACCTACTTTTTTAGTGCCCTCTGGTCTCGTTCTCATATCCCACAGGTAGTGCTTGTGCAAAGATTGCTTGAGCCTTTAGATGTGAAAATTTATGACATCCGTCCTGCGCTATGCAGAGGGCCCGCTGTCCACATTGTTTGCGACGATATTTACCCCCAAAATGCAAAATTTTTGCCACCCTGTATTCTGAATGGTCTACTAGACGATCATCTCAGGACGTTAGCTACAAATATTGTAATAGCAACCAACGCATCGCGCTGCAATGAAAAGGCAGGTGTGAGAATATTCTGTTCACATTTAGACTGGTCATTTTCACTGCTGCTTCCAGATTTCACCATTATTTTTCAATCAGAGTTTCTGGCAGTAGTACTTGCCCTGCGCAAGCTACACCCCTCTATTACCGCAGTGACAGTAATTACCGATTCTTTATCTCTGTGTTCGTCCCTCGCCGCGCATGTTGACGGTACCATTTTCAATACATTCTTGTCCCTGCTTCGTGTCCCTCTGCTTCTTGTCCCTGAGTCTTGTTCATTTAGTATGGGTTCCTCATCACAGCAGTGTGACAATTAATGAGATTTCTGATACGCTCGCAAAGGCTTCCCTAAGTGGCCCCGCGTTGCCTATCATCCAGGCTACAGCCTATATTACAGCGTCTAGGTTTCGTCGACGTGCGCTTAAAAACACGCAAGACACAACACTTGTAACATCGGCGGACTATCAGCACCTCAGATATTCTTGGAACAGGCAGATTTGTTCATTTCGGCAGCTTGAAGTATCTCTGACTAGGCTGCGGTGCGTATGCCTCCTCTAAATTTCTATTTACACAGGTCGGGTTTGGCGCTCTCTCCCCTTTCTGCATTTTGCCGTGAGCCTGAATCTGTAGAGCATTTTTTTCTATATTGTCGCCGATACCCCTCTTGGAGAAGAAAGTTGCTGGAGGAGCCCTTGCGGCCCCTTGGCCTTAATTTAAGCAGCCCGCTCTTGCCATCATTTGGTGCCACCACATTCGGGTTCAGCCACAGATCTATTTGTACCGCTGTTCTAAATTTGCTGCTAGAATTTCACCGACTGTCATGCTAAGAGTTGCAAAATTTTCTTTCCTCTCAATTATTACATTTTGGTTTAATAATTCTGTTCCATGCAGTTCCTCTCTTTATTATTATTATAATTACTACTAATTTTGAAGTCAAAACTTTCATGCTTTTTTTGTTCATGCGGAAGAATCCTCCGGTGTTGCTTTCCCGCGATTTTCATTTTAATAACCTGAATACAGGTGAATAGTCAACAGATTTTTGGCCGATCCCCCAGTGTGGGTATGTGTCATATTTTGATAGGCTAACAACAACAACAACAACAACAACAACAACAACAACAACAACAACAACAACAACAACAACAACAACAACAACAACAACAACAACAACAACAACAACAACAACAACAACAACAACAACAACAACAACAACAACAACAACAACAACAACAACAACAACAACAACAACAACAACAACAACAACAACAACAACAACAACAACAACAACAACAACAACAACAACAACAACAACAACAACAACAACAACAACAACAGCAACAACAACAACAACAACAACAACAACAACAACAACAACAACAACAACAACAACAACAACAACAACAACAACAACAACAACAACACATATTTTGGTTTATTTCTTCCCCTGCCGAGACATGTTACCATGTAATCGCGGGCCTGATTTTATGTACTAAATTTCTTGCAGTCATGGTAGTGAATTGACACTCATCGTTCGGGTAGTCCGTAGAGGAGCAAGCAAAAAATTGCGGGCTGTGTAGCTTTGGGTTAACCACGAATTATCGCGCGCTAGCACCATTAGCCCCGGTTTTGCGTGGTTTTATCCTCACTTTCTCTGTTTTTGCGTGACCTGAACGGGCTTGCTTTGGTTGATATATCAGATGTAAGTTTGTGTGATATTGCGTCATTTTAGACGTGTACTCCGGTAGAATTGGTCGTTCTCTACATTCGCACATTCCTGGGAGTCCTGATTCCGTTTCTGACGCAAAGGTGCAGCGGGTAAGGTACGCACCGCTGTCCAGCAATGGTAGCTGCTGTCATCGGCGGGGCTTTTGAGACCTACCTTTCTGATGACGAATATCTCGCGACTAATCATTAACTGAACTGACACGGTGGTCAGTTCGCTCACAATCCAATGGGCAGCTTGTGATGACGTTACAACGTCATGTAACCAAGGTGGCCCATGATCTAGAAGCAGGCTTAGGACAGACAGACAACCACTTTTCAGTAGAGTGGAAGCGCTAGGGCACTAAAATAGAAACCCAGGAATCGTTCACTACAGACTCGAGGAATTAGTGACTAGCATTATTCAGCCCAAATGCGGCATTTAACGACCAGTTCGATTTTAAAGTGGCTTGAATGTTTTTTTTTGTATTAAGTGACAGCATAAGAGCCTCACTGCAGCGAAAAGCCGGCATCGCACTGGGGGAAGACAGTAAAGAAAACAAGAACTTCATAACTGAGGAGCGGGATCCGAACCCGCGGTGGCGCAAAAGAATCAGTTACACTGGCCGCTGCTTCAGACCACTACGTCATCGCCCACAGCTTTTCCTTAAGCACAATAGTGCTTATATTGAAAATATATCCTATTTACATTAACTAAATTACTTACGAAGCCTTTAGGAAACGCCACGAAAAACATTGCAAAAAGACTGAGCAACAGAACACTAGACGCGTGGTAAGGTTTGCCATCGAGCATTGTATGTATTGCATCTAACGAAGCATTTTGCCACGCACTGCAATAATTGCTTTATACCTGTAAATGAAGTCTGTACTCCCCTGCTGTAATGCCCTGCGGGGCGATGCAGGTAACTAATAAATAAAGGCTGAGCACGGAACCAAGAGGGAGGCCGCTCTGTATCATAGTCAGTCTGGTCATAGACTACCCTCCGATGAACAGTCACTTCGGAGATATCTTAACATCCTGCCTGTACGAGCTGCCAAGCTCTCGAGCTGTGCTTGCAATGTCGTCGCCTTCGTCACGTGACCGCGTTCACTCGTGCTAAACTGCCAGTATCTAACGCTGTAGTTTGAAACCGTGGTCTTCATCATCTTCCATCCGTGGGTATGGAAGCGTCATCATACGAGCATGCACCAAACTGCACGAAGTGACGGAAGATTAGAAGTAGTGAAATTCATAACCCGCAGTTCTATCCTATTCCTTGTCCTGAGTCTATTCTGTGCTTAGCACTTATTGTAACTGTCGTGGGAAATGCAGCTTGACTGTTTTCTAAGCATTCTTGGCGTACATAAGTTTTTGTGCACAGACAAAACAACACGCTGACTCATTTCAGTTGTGCATGTAGATAACAGTGAAATGTTATAAGTGCAGGGCACATGTTTGCATGCAGTGATATTATGGCGCTCAACTCGTAACTGTCTCTGTTTTGTCTCACGTATTATGCTCGAACAACACATAGGCACACGTACACGCACACACACAGCAATATAAGCAACTAGCCTTTCGTCTAATGATGCTTTGAGGGCTTGTCTTATGTGTCTATTCCTCAGTAATATCGCCAGAAGTTGCCGACTAGAAAAAAGAACTCCAGTTTTAAAACGACTGTTATTGAGTGTGAGTGAGGGCTGACTGTGAGGGCGAGGAAGGGCCAGCAAATTTTTCGACATGAGGGTGAGGGAGGGCTGGATAACTTTTCAAAATGAGGGCGAGGGTGAAGGGGCGCCATGGCTTCGAATGTGAGGGTGAGAAAGAAAATTAAAAATGAGGGCATTTGCCCACCTGGGGCCCAACACACTGTCATCTTTGCAAGCAGCCCTGGTAGACAAATCGTTCGGCGATAGCATATAGAGAGCGTTTTTTCCACCCACGACGACAACAGCACCATCGGAAGGAGTATTAAGGTAGATGATATTTTGTACGGCCATTCTGTAGGTTCGAATGTTTTGATCCCAAAGCCAGCTTGAAAAAGTACGGCCGTTAAAACCGCCAGGACTTCCATCAGTGTTGTTTGCAGATGCATCGTTGTGAGGTGGCACTGATGCTGGTGGCTTCAATTGCTTTTCATTTACACAGCAAGTCATAATACCCTGACCGCGGCCAAAGAAGTCATGGCAGATCCTACGGGAATGGACATGAAAAATAAATCTTTAGTGATATCTAAAGAATGGCGCTGCACAGCGTTTTCTTTAGTTCCATCCTCATTATAAGCATGTGCAACTGCTTAACGTCGCCTTAGCAGAGGGTGTCCGTGAGCGTTAACTTATCATACTCGAATTCTTTACGTTGCTTCCGTCGTCATTCTACAGTCGTCCACACACTTGTCTAGAGAGCTCGAGCGGCGTGCTCTGTTTTTTTTCGTTTGTTGCATTCGCCGCTGCTGAGCCGACTCTGGTAGAGCTTTTAAATATAATAGGTGTTAGACACGAGCCACGGGAATTTTCACGCATTATAAGGCTATGTTTTGAGCCCCAGGCCAGTCGTAAAAAACACAAATGTGATCTCCGATACGCCGTTCGAGCGTTCAAGATAGGTATGTGGACGACTGTACAGCCGCCCACAGAAGTTTCTGCACCATAGCTGTGAACTAATAACAAGTAGCCAGTAATTATTGGATATGCAATTCTAATAAACTCTGCAGTCCATGCTATTATTTCCCATTAAACAAAAGATTTCGACGGGCGGCTGTGTGCAAGTGTGGCTCGATTTATAAATTCTGTACACTAAGCCTTTGACCCATATTGCAGCGTGTAGTAAAACTCGGAGCACCCACAACCCTGAAATTATAGTAAAAAGTGTCCGAGGGAAGGTGCCCACAGACCGCATACCCTTGGGAGCACTGGCCTCAAGTAAATAGCTCCTGCCACCTCTCGCATCCATGCAGTCATCTGAACTTGACATGAGTGCCTTACAAATCACCCTTGTACAAGCCTGCAGAACCATTGTCTTACAGTAAAACGCTTATGATTCTGATTTTTGAATCATAAAGCTTCGAATACGACGCTGACGACCAAAGAACGCAATTCCTCATTGTTAGAAAGCTACGGCAACATTCGCGCAAGCGCGTATGCGCTTGTTTGCTGGTATGCTGGCATGTCATTAGGTGACAAAATACCCAAACTGAGAAGACTGTGGAGCTAAGTATATGATTAAATTATAATTATGGCCAAGTAGCAAGTTTCGTGTGAACATGATGGGAGGGACATAACCTCGCGGTTTTTATCCTCTACCGAGTTATAATTGACTATGCGGTATAGATATGCGTCTATTACTTCACGACGTGTGCCTCTCGAAGTTACCTTTTGAAGACGGCATTCCTATTGAGCTGGTAAACTAGCTTACGACCATACTTTGTTTCCGGTTGATTATCCGCTATGCAAGCGTTGTTTACAAGTAGTGATTGTAGCTTCCTACTTACCACGTTGTTCCGTAGGCATGTTCAGCAGGCACAGTTCGGTGTATCCAGCGCTGAGCGGCGGATTTTTACTTCCTTTAGGGCACCGTCTCGACAGAGTGACACATACAGGTTGCTCTATCTGAAGAGGCTATCTACGCAGACAGATAAGATGAAACTCGCGCTTTGTGAAGATTGGAAAATAAGCGATAATGTGCGCGTTCTTTCTCAGAAGGGTTCTGTGTACTAGTAGCCTTCCTAGTACCGCGTTCTGAAAACTGGAAAGGCTTACGTTTTAGGGCTGTGTTGAGTAGAACGACGCTTGTAAAAAGTTTACAGAAATTAAAGTGCAAGCTTTTTGGCGATTTGGTATAGCATGATCAGAAAAGCGCGAAGAACAAGAAATGAAAAGAGGACACAGACAAAGCGGGCTTCACCAGTGCCCTGTCTTTGTCGTCTCTTCACGTCCAAGTCTTTGGGGTGCTCGGTAGTACGGGAACTAAAAGTGGGACTGCGTATTTTGTGACGATGCAGTTGAGACTCGAAACAGCGCCGAATTTTTATCAGTCTAGAATATTAAAAACGATATCCGTGGCAAAAACAGTATGTTTCACAGATGGCGTCGCACGGAGCGCAATGTATGAATGAAGGGGCCGCGGGGATGTCCAGTCTGTGAATCTTCTCATGCTGAAAATGTTCATTGATATCGTGAAGGAATAAAGTTGTTCTTTGTTCCCAGCCACTTGATATCGCTTCACTCATTACATTCCGTCTTTCCAGCTAATTTTCGGTAAGCATTTTGATTGAGTCGTTTTGTTTGAAAAGTGATATTACCGTCTTAAGTATGCGCTTGAAGAACCGTATGTGCTCAGGTATAGTCCATTGAAGACTGCACCACAAATATGGCAAGACCTCGATATGGTTTCTCTACTCAGAGGACAGCGTCATTCCGCTTTTCACCGGTTTACTCAACGAACCTGCATGTCTTTCATTTCTCGCATCTCCTCACATTGAGTCTAGCATAGATACACGCGAAGCTTCCAGCTTAGGTCGGAACCGCGCACAAAAAAAACTGAGGCCAGGAAGAAAGTGGCACGGACTCGCACCTTCTTCCTATCCTCGTTTTTTTGTGCGCTGTTTTTCACCGAAGTCATGAACCGACTAGCTCTACAACAAGCTTTGTTACAAAAGCGTCAATAGTTGCTGAGCCGAGACTTTAATCCGCGCCAGACGTCAGTACTTTAATCATCCCGGTGCGTAATGATTCGTACAGTCACAGATTGTAATCTTGGCTATGACGAGTCAGTTTATAGATATGCGCCGATTCTTTGACCATATATTAAAGCAAAATACCCAAGCAGCACAAGTGATTGGCCCAAAATTGGAACCGTATTGGCAAAGGCCGGCCCTACAAAGAGCCAGGATGGGACCATCCTGTTGCAATATTGGGCCGATGACCTGTGCGGCTTGGGTAGTAGCCAGTACTAGCCGTGTGGTGTGTCTCGAGGATTGCCGTTGCCAGTCGCAGAAGCGAGCCGCAAAAGCAAAAGTAAAAAAGAAGATCACGACGACAGACGTTTGATGACTCGTAGTGCGAATGACATTGTTTTGGCGGGAACATTTGAAGCAGAGCAGTGACATCAGTTCCGGTTTTATATATGTGCTTCCAGCATGCAATGGTGCTACACTTTGAGCTTAAGTCTCGCGTGTAATTTTGGTAAGCCCTCGTTTTGTGAGCATAATTAGGCCATTGGTGCCTTGGGTCCGAGTCATAAACATCAGAAACTCAAAAATTGGGGTTGTTTTTGATATTGACGGCGTTCGCTTCCGCAACATAATCTTGAGCCTAAAGCGAGCCCTGAAAAACAATTAGTGGCAGTTAATTACTTATGATTATATTGCGGTACTTCGTTAACATCAATTGCAGAGTGATGTAAATCAAATGCAAAGATTTAAAAATTACACATGTGGGGAGTAAAAATAAGCATGCCGCATGGCATTTTCAGAGATGACGCTCTTCTGCATGCTCTGGACTGGTCTCTGCACGTTGTTGTGGAGGTATAATGGTGGACGCTTTTATCTCATTCATCTTATAACCCTAAAATGGCGCCATCAGAGTTTTTGCTTTGAATCAAGGTGAGGGACCCTTCAAGGGTCAAGGGTCCCTCTTTGCGTCTCGCGAATATGTCAACAACAGAGAGAAGAGTTGCTTTTGTTAGCAACGGCTCTCATTTTTCAACAACCACATGCAGCGGTTTCAGCATCAGCACCGCTGCTGTGTAACACCAAGCACATCTCCTTCAGGATAAGGAGCACATCCCCTCAAACGCGCTCGACACGGCATCAGCTCTGACAGGTGTTCTACTTCTAGGATACATCAGCGGAAAGTTTAAAGAGTGCTGGTTCGCATCACGGGAATAGCAGCGAAGGAGCCAGTAGGTTCCAAAGACTTTCACCAGTTGACTAGTAGATCCGAAACAGCAAACAGACGGACCGCAAGCGTTCACTTGCAGAATACTAGTAAGCCACTGTGGAGCCTATTCAACGACTAATCAGCGTCACATCACCAGGTAATTTTCTTTTTTAGCTGTGTTGCTAGACTAACAGCGTGGAGGGCAAGTTCTTGGAAAACATCCACCTGCTGTCCAAAAATTCGTTCGATAAGCAACGGAACCATGAACTGAGGAGTGCGCTGTAAATAGCGTTGCTCACTCTTATAGATTAGAGAATAGTTCCACATGCAGCACTCCTCGAGTTTTATTTCAATAGTCGGCGGCTGACAGCGACACTTTATAAGGGCCCTTTATATGGCTTCAGCTAACTCCTAATATGTTTCGAAACGATATTCGCAGTGACATTACGCGATTTAAAGTACATGCCTTAGTATTAAAATCACTGGGATAGTAACATCTAGCGTTAGAATAGCGGAAACAAACGATATAATAGAGAACCTTCTTCAATAAGGATAGGGAAATAAGGATCCGTTTATTTCTTAAGTTGTAATTGTCGACATAAAAACGAAATGATGATTCAGATATTGCGCATGATTCGGTGTTTAAAATGGAAGAGTATATTATGCACTTTGTAGCGTCAGTTTTTATCCACATATATACAATACAAATACTCCCGTCCACGGCACTATTAAGCACAGACTGCCGTGATGGTGCGGTGTGGTTTCTTTAACGTCGCCACGGAGCACGTGTGCTATAAAACACGCCATGATCAGAAGAAAGACGCTCGGGATTAATTTCGACTACCTGGGTTTTTTGCACGGAAGCTTGCACCGGACGGCACAAAGGAACGTAGCGATTCCATGGAAATGCCAAATTTTCGTTTATTCTCTTGAAATTTCGCGCACAAAAAGTGATCAGTTCAGCATATAGAAAATAGGAACAGACGTGGAGAATTGAGTGTGAGGCTATACCACATTAGGCGTCTCTCTGCGCCACTATACTGTACCGCAGGCAGAAAATGATGACGATGATTTGCGAACTCTTTTGAGAGGGACATGAAGGGCCATTGATAGCGTGTTTACGTGAAAGTGTCTGTAGTCTGCAAGGCAAGCTGATGCAAAACAATAAGAAAAGAAAGAAGGTTGATGTGTCATGTCCGTTTCCAAAAGTCACCAACGAATGGAAGCTCAACAACACGATCCTTTCGCGAGCTGCTTTGCCGATGCAATGATTGAATGAGTTGTTCAGCTTCCGTGTCGGTAGAGTGGAGAACTGAATTTATAGATTTTTACTTATGCACGCTCTCTGCATTTGACTGCTTTACAGTGAGGCCTAGTGTGAGACTACTATAGCTTCTTTCCGGTTTCACATCTGGAAAAGGACTGCCTAAGAACGATTATCTATAAACTATATTGGAGCCTTTCGCTGCCATTTACGAGAGAAAATATGCCTACACCATCCGTGTTCAAAATTAACAGCTATGCCGCCAAAGCCTGATTGGCACGGGCTGCAGCGAATCCCGTTTCGCCGTGACAGATTGGTTTGGTTTATGAGGGTTTAACGTCCCAAAGCGGCTCTGAGGGACGCCGTAGTGAAGGGCTCCGGAAATTTCGACCACCTGGGGTTCTTTAACGTGCACTGACACCGCACAGTACACGTGCCTCTAGAATTTCGCCTCCATCGAAATTCGACCGCCGCGGCCGGGATCGAGCCCGCGTCTTTCGGGCCAGCAGCCGAGCGCCATAACCACTCAGTCACCGCGGCGGCTCCGTGACAGATTGGATACCACGCTTATGCACTGTGTGGAACACAGTGCGAGGCACAGTCGAAACTCGTCAGAAATTTTGCGACTCGAGTAGAAAAACAACGGGAAATGAAGGCTGCAGCGTGTTTTCAGCAATCGTCGCCCTTCTTTAAAATGTGTAAAGTGTTTCAAGTGATTTGTTTGTATTGTTATTTTCAAGGCCATATCGCTAATAGGTACTGAATACATGTTACAATTTCCTATATTTTTATTAACTCTGGCTGCTTAAGGCGTAGCTTTCTTCTAGTCCTGCAAACGGTACTGATTCTCCTTTTAATGCCAATTTTTGGCTGTGTATGCAGTGTTTTACATTTTTATGGTCTGGAATTGATTTAAACAATTGTGTGTAGTTGAAAGCATAAATTCCGTACTTTTGATGACATGCGGTTGCAAATAATGGTCCAGTTTTCTTTTTCTTTGTTTTTCGTAAATGTGTACAATCACCGTGCTGTGTAAGATCTGCTGTTCTGCTGGTGCCGGAAATTACTGCCAGAGCTGGGGGCCTAATAAAGGGATCATCGTTGTCGCATTTTGTCTCTCCTCTATGGAACTACTTATGTAATGTCAAAAGCACACTAAGGAAACAAACCCACTTCATGCTTTTAACTTGACTTTCTATTGGATTTCAGTGGAGATATTGCTAGGCAGGCGAGCAAGTTGGAGGGAAATATCGGATAAGGTCCAGGATTATCAAGCAAGTGATAAGAATGTGATCGCTCATTGGCAGCCACCCGCACGCAGCCTACGGCTACAACAAGTAATTTGATGAAAACTGTTCCCACGTCGATTTACTGATCGATTCCTCCTAGCCCTACGTTATGCTAGATGTCTCGGTTAGCTCAGTTTTTAGAGTGATTGCTCCGGTGAAGCGGGGGTCTCAGGTTAGAACATCGGATCAGGACGAATTTTTCTTAATAAACTACGAAGTTTCTCGAGGAGCTCTATAACTTTCCTATGTAGTCGTATGGCTGAGCTTAGGTGCCGTGAGTAATTACTCGCTTATTACACATTCTACTTCACCTTGGGGGATTCCTCTCCACCAATTGCCCAACAAGCAAGAACTATCCTTAGAATGCGCAAAAAAAGTAATTTAACATTTTTGTAATATCTTTTTCTGCAGATGTGACTACAGGACCCAGAAATGAAGGAGTCTGAATACGAGTCAAGATTTCTCAGGAAACATTTTGAAATTGAAAAATTATAAGACGCTGTCATGGAAACATTGAAGGTAATTGTTTATTGTTCTGATTTGTACCTAAAGCTTTCCTTTAAGGTGTTTCCAGCGATCGCATCGAACAGTGAAGACTGCCATAGAAAACCATGCAATCGGGAACGCTTTTGACGATAGCAAAAACGTGAATAGAAACAAAATACAAGACTGCCGCCGGGTGATCTGCGGATACATTGATTGTAGTAGTGAAATCTTACATTATATGAAAAAATTTCGTTCATAAATGGTTTCTCGCTCGAACTCAAAAAATGGTTTTGTCTAGAATCGCTGGGTATAAACTGACAAAAATTGGAGATCTGTGTAATGGTGTTACTCATTATAAAATATGAAGTCGATAGGATGGCAACATTTGGAATAAGTATAGATTTGAGAAAGTACAAGGAACTGTCGTTACGACACACGACCTGAACGAATTATCGAAAGGGGGGAAAATCCAGGAGTTCCGAACCTCACCCGAGAACGGGTACTCCGCTTTCCCCATAGCGGAAGGCAGCCCGCTCGACGACCTTGCGATCGCAGTGCAAGCAAGTGAAAGAGGGAGGGCAGAATGAGAGCACACTGGAAATATTTCCAAGGAAGAAAGGATCTCTTAATAAATAAAGTGCGTGAAACTTCTTGACAAGGTATAGTTGACTGGAATAACCTTAGTAACGAAGCAGTCACGCAGAAGTCATTAGGATCATTTCAGCAGCACATAAAATAATTTTCCGACATTGTTCTTCCTTTGTATACGTGTGTGCATTTATGTACATGTACCAACCCTGCTAAGGTCTTGAACAAAGACCGCAGTATGTATAAATAAGAGGTTCAGTTTTCGTGAAATATTTGGGCTATGGATCTGGTATGGCAGCGCCATTAGCTTTGGCAAAAGTTCAGGTGTGGATGATGTGAATGTTGTGCGCGGTACTCGCTCCTTGTCTACCAAAGAACAAATGAGCCGCTCGGAGGCTGCGTTGCTATCTATCGATACCTTAGCGACAGGTTTGTTTGCCACCTGTAAACAGAGAGTGCCCCCTCCCCCCTGCACTCCTCGTCCTTTCCGCGATACGTTCCTCAGTTTCGACACCTGCAACCGACGTGCAACACTGCTGCATCACCGTCCCTGGCACAGTTTAGTGAGTGTACTTTGTCCCTGCTTGAGTAGGATTAGGTGGAGTCAATTTGAACGGTAGCCTCAGAAGTGACATCTAGTTGCAGCGAAACTAGAAAAACAAGGATTAGTTCGCGTACCTGAGTGCAACACTTCCTGAGAGCACTTACACACTGTCTCTCACGTATTCAACCTTGTTGCCAGGAACCTCCGCCGGAAAAGCCTTGTTTTTTCGCAAGCAAGCTGTTTGAAATAGAAATAGTTGGCTGCAACAGAAGTTTACATTTGACCTTCAAAATCTCGGCCTAAACTCAGCCTAAAAAATTGGCTGTGGTTTAGCTCTGGTTAACCCTAGCAGAATTGCGAAAGCTTCGTTTCCTCGGCACGCCGTCTGCGCAGCGTCTCATTGCGACGTTCTCGAGAACTCAAACCGGTCTCTTCCGCAGTTGAAGAGTCACTCCGGGATGTGGCACGACTTCTTCTAGCCGCATCTTCATTACGACGCTTCTCAAGTCATGCAGCGCGTTCTTCTGGCGTCTCTTGAGCGCGTTATCTCTTCCTCGCTTCGTTCCGTCGGTCTTGCGTCTCTTCGGCGCTCTCTATAACGACTACAATACACTCAGGCGAAGAGCATGCGTATATATACCCCGCTGCGAGGCGACACCTCCTCTCCCTCTACCCCAGCGGAGCACATCTGATGGAGCGAGTGGCGACGGCAGCGGCGTCGACGGCGGCCCCATCTGTTGGAGTGCGGCTGCGGCGTTGCTAGGCAACGGCAGCTCAAGGCCATTCGCGGGCCCACGGCATATGACATACGGCATAGGGGGCGACAAGCCGTCATGGCTCGCTGGCTCGAGTAATAAAGCTTTAAAAATTCGCCGGCCACACTCAACCTCAACCTCATCAGTTGAGGTTGAGGTCTGCTGTGACGCCCACACTTCACTTCTGCGGCCACTGCTGACCCTACTCAACCTCACCTCAACCTCAAATTGTTAGGTTGACGTCGGCTGCTCGACCTCAGGAAACAAACGAAAAATACAAAAAAAGAGATCAAGAAGTTTTATGTTAAAAACAATTCTGGGGATCCTCAAAGAAGAGGAGAGCCAAATTGATGATGGCATTATTTAATAAGGTGTGTACAGACACGATTGATGTGCACGCAGTGTGAGAAGCTTATAATCTGGTATGAACCCTCGGATAAATTATGGCCAGCGGGAGAAGTGTGCCTTACGCGGTTACCACCAGTACGTCGTTGAGTACTTTATATGTGTCAATATTTGGCAACCTTCTTCGCGTATACTTGTTCGTATTGGAAGCCTCTCACTCACTCACGCACGAACCGGCAATTAACAAACACCGATTTTCTGCACCATCTACCAGAAATGGGGGGGG
Source organism: Amblyomma americanum (assembly GCA_030143305.2). Lineage (NCBI taxonomy): Eukaryota > Metazoa > Arthropoda > Arachnida > Ixodida > Ixodidae > Amblyomma > Amblyomma americanum. The sequence goes on from JARKHS020004944.1 coordinate 60,226, forward strand.
GGGGGGGTTAAGGGATATTCAAGATACTTTGTTTAGACTTCAGAATAGTTAGCAAATGTAAAGAAACTTGTCGTCGATGTATTTTCCAATGTGACGGCTGTGCAGACGCATATCAGTATACTTCGATTTTCTAGCTCTATCCGACATAGCGAGAGGACTCAGCGTAGATGAAAACTTTCCCACCAAGCAAACCCACTTTTCAGTCCTCTGTATGCTGCCTTCGAAAACAGATAATAAGCTGCGACTGTAGTACACCGACAGTGGCGCGTGGTATTTGTCTGTTTAAAGCGAGCGGCTTCTTTTATTAATGCGAAAGCATTAGATGGCTCAGTTTACAGGTCATTTCCGCAAAAAAGTGTCCGCAAGAAAAGGCACCATGCGTCGTCACGAGCCGACGAGTAACGCGACGAATATGAGACCTCACATAATTAATGCCAATTAATGTAATTAGGTAACGCTAAGACAAATAAGTATAATTAGCGATGGCGTCATATGAGTGTGAGGTCATACCACGTCATGAGACAACGATGTAATGTAACGTCAAACCTAGTCACGTGACGAAGATGTAATATGATGTCGCACCTAGTCACGCGACAACGATGTAATGTCACGTCACACCTGGCTCCCGCCCACTCCCCTTTGCAGTACGCAATACAAAGGGTGCCCACACCGGTTCACATTAATGACATTCGGATTGTCCAGCAGGTAAACGCGCCAGTTCTTATGTATAACATACTGCAGCGATCCTGCAACGACACATGCCATTGACCATCGAGATGATGGCTACGTTGATGATGCTGATAGTGTACCTTTATGAGCCCGGGGAAGTATGATATGACGCTACTAAATTCAAAGTTTCCAGAATATTCATTAGCTATTGCACAATACATGGCAGCCGAAGACAGTTATTGTACGGGAAAACAGCAACACCAGCAGCTAAGAATTAAGGATGATGATGTTTATGTTCGTGGGAGGTCAAGACCCTCCCCCGTTTCTGCCACTTCCCTCCAAGTGGCGATGGTAATAGTTTCAAAATCCTGGGAATTCTCCGATGACTCGGTGATCCCGCGGCATTTTGCAAGAAAGGGCTAGATTACGTCTTCGAACACTGTGCCGACTATTAAAATCACACGGGTCAAACCAACTGGCCTAGAGTGGGCAGCATGAACCTGTTTCTTTTTCAAGAGCACCACGGCTCTCCGCTCAAATTTCGCCGCAGGGAAATATCCCCCCCCCGCTCCCAAGGAAAAAAAAGAAACACCGCCTAAATACTCATATACCTGGACAAACTTTCGGTACCGTTTTGTGACCCAGTCTGACACAAAGCTGCTTTAAGGCAATCACTTGTTTTCCTTCAAAACTGAACAAATCAATGGTACGCTGGCATCATCGACGTTTTTTACCCGCGAGCACGGCGCGAGCATTCCGCTAAGCCGTTTAAGGTGGACGATGGGTCCCTGCAATATAGTTAAAGGAAAGATAACGTGTAGTGGCTGGTCGTCTGCAAGGCAGGCCGCCAACCTAACTGATCCTATACGAGAAAAGAAAAAAAAACGGAATTATCACAAACATACAAACAAAAATCGCACACTAAAACAGAAGTGAACAACAGTGTGTCCCATTAAACGTCATATTAGAAAGTGTGAAACAGCGACCAGCAGCACCGCGCCAGCACGTATTCAGTTCTATTCCTACATCTTGATTAAAAAGGGAAAAAGAAGAATCAGCTACCATATCACCATACATTCATTATAGTTTTGCATTTTTTCAGCGCTGTAACACCGCTATGCTGGTAAGTTCGCCCCTTGCTGTGGTGTTGTGGCATAATATGTGAATTACCGAGAAGGGGCAAGGAGCTGGAGACCAATGAGAGGTTATTCGGAAGAATATAAAAGTGACATTTTATTTGCACATACTTGCATTACGGGAAAGGAATATATAGAAGCAGTGTGAGATTCGAAAGGGGAAGATACCTATCAAAAGCTTCAACGTTGTTATACAGGTATTTCTGGCTTCGTGCTTTTTTAATCAAATCAGCAGGTGTCCTTGTTACGAACCGCCGTAATCGCATTCACTCGCCTGTGCCGGCTGCTGCAGTTTCTGTTAAGTAAACCTGTAATGTGCACCAGGATCCCCTTTATTCGACTGCAAGGCAAGAGCCTTGACGTAAACTCCGGCAACGAGTGTGAACACGAAAGAGTCTTGCTTGTTACCATACACGCTGCGACCATCTTGTTGCGTGCTTGTTGGACAGAACTTATTTGTTTGCGGCATCAGACAAACCTACTGCGGGTCAACGTGAGTTATGTGCTTTGCGCGCTCTCGGGAGTTTGAGCCGACCGGCAAGCAGTTCAGGGTGCTGGCAGCTCCGGGGCGTGCCGTGACAGCAGCACTCCTTCCAGGATGACCAGAAGGGTCCGTCTTCCTGTAGGCAGAGGTGAACGGACATTACGGTGCAGCACCTAAAGCTAAGAGGGAACGGTGGCATCCGGTTGTCCAAACAGGGGGAAACCGAACACCAAGCGTCATTGCCTGAACACTGCGTTGGAGCGCTCCAACTCCTCTTCGGAAGTGGAACTCGTCGGAGTAAGACGCGGCAACTGCAAAAAGTCTCGACCTCAATGTTTTGGCCTCACTGAATGACGACCTCACACAACCTCATACTCACGCGTGAGGTCGAGGTGTGATTTTCTGACCTCATTCACAAAATTTCGAGCTGTCGTCGACCTCAGCTCAACCTCACCCCACGACGTGAGGCTGACTCGGACCTCATGAGGTCGGTACCTCAATAGGTTGCCCACCTGTGGTATGCAATCGAGAAAGAGATTGTTCACTGGGTGGAAATTCATTCAAATGCTCTGATATATCAGGTCACAGACTTCGCTTCTCTGGTCACGCAAAAAAGAATTGTATTACGTGACGCTTCCTACGATGACAATCTCAAAGCTGTGGACTTTAAAAGCTGTGCCGGTTACAAAGCGTCGACCTTTTCTACACAGACCGCTTCAACAAAACCCTTGCGACAGCGGACTCGCATTCCTACTGAAGAACAAGATTTATCTTTCCTGTCTCCATAGGCTGTCCGCTACGATAAAACAGCTCGTGGGTGCAACTTGGCAGAAACGGAGCCTTACTCAATCTAATATCCCGTTGCTTTGTGCAGAAGTCACCGGCTGCGACCGCTGATCATGGACACGAAACACTGAACGTAAAGGTGGAAGATGCGGTCAATGCATGTAAATCTAGCCAGTACTATGGCTAACACAATACAAGAAAGAGAAAGCTCACAATTTTGTCGGATCATTGGCAGTGCCATCGCGCTTAACAAATATCAATTGAATTCTGCATCTTGTCGTGAACTTTTCTCTGGTTGCTCTCACCGCTTTGCTTCTTTTTTTGTTGTTCTGTATAGACATTCTGTGTGTCCATATTTTCGGGTATATTTGTTCCTTCACTTCAAACTCCGCGTATAATTCTGCAGCCTGCCGTTCGATTTTTCTGAGTACTTGGATTTTCCCAGTGATCATTCGTCTGGCCGACAAGTCAGGATAAGTTGCATACGTATTTTTTATTTATTTATTGAAACTGCAATATTTTTGCAAGGCCTTAGCAGAGTGACCGTGCAATATACAAGTAACAAATGTCGGGAAGAATCAACCTAATTGGAATATGTTTAAGAAAAAGGAAATCGTGAAAAAATGAATTGAAAAAAATACAATTATACATAGAAATGCGAGTATTTATTCCAGTGCAAACATGCAAGAAAATTAAGGACATGTTTAAAATAATTTAAACAGTTTGTGTTACTGAATATTTAGTTAGATTATTCTAATCGGTATTGTTCTGGAGAAATAGGAATACTTACAGCAGTCAATTCGTGCGTTAATGGTGTTACCTTTGTAGTCTCTTTACAGGCGGTTCAGGCACTTTGACGACGGCGATTTTTGCATGCCAGAAATATATGTCTCACGCGCCAAGTACGAAATGTTGCAGACTGACACTAGATTGGAGAATAAAACAAGAGAACCTATTTCCCCTTTGGCCGAACATGCTTCTTGCTTCTTTATCGAAGCTGCGACTGCACCGATCGCCATCGTCATAATGATCATCCTTTTCAAGATGATTATTCATTAATATTTATAATAAGAAATAACATTATCATATCAAAATATTCGTACACTTCCATAAGCACAGCCAGCACATCAGCAGTGACGGTTTTTCAAAATGGCATCATTGAACATCTAGCGTGAATTATGTTCTGCTTTTAAGGCGACGCGGCGGCGGAGTGGTTATGGCGCTCGGCTGCTGGCCCGAAAGACACAGGTTCGATCCCGGCCGCGGCGGTTGAATTTCGATGTGGGCGCAATTCTATACGCCCGTGTGCTGTGCGAGGTCAGTGCACGTTAAAGAACCCCAGGTGGTCGAAATTCTAGGAGCCCATCACTACGGTGTCTCTCATAGCCTGAGTCACTTTGGGACGTTAAACCCCTATAAACTAAACTATTATGTTATGATTTATTTTTTGACAAAATCACCGACTTCCGGCAATTCTTTTTCTTTTTATTGTTTCCTACGATGGTAATAGGCTTGATATATACAGACAAAACGAACAACCCATAAAATTCTTTCAGTTCCTATTATACTCAAATTAAGGCCAACATCGTCAGCAAAGCTTGGAGAGCATGAAGGCAAGCACGGCCGAAAACTTGAGAATTTTTGTCGGAATGGAACCCTGAGGAACAATACCTTTTAAAATTTCTAGCCATGAGCGGCGTTTTAACCAACTTTGGCGCCGACAGAGTCACTTCGCATGTCGACGTTTTTAACCCCTCTGCATATTGCGCCCCTTTCAAGGCGAAAGCCTGTAATGGCTCATACTCGCCGCCACGAGCCTGTCCGTCGGATGTCACGCTTTTCAGCGACTCGATAAGAAAAAATCTTTGTGCGATGGGATTCGAACCAACATCCCTTATTTGCGCAGCGGAGCGTGCTAACGACTGCGCTACTTACTGCCAACGCGTGTGTAGTTCTTATCTAGGACGCTGGAGAGTGTTAGCGGAAAGGCGTCGAATGAGACGGATGCCACAAAACGCCCTCCAGTGTGTACAGCATTTAATATTCACAAACAATTGTGTACTTAACCAACATCTTAACCACATATCAGTGACACAAGCAGCAGCACCGCACTAAAGGCTTTCGCCTCACTGCACCTTATGCCAACGATGTGCCCGCTGAACGTTTTGTGTCTTTATTAGCTGGAAGAAAAAGAACCCTCTCACGTGGCGTGTGTAGTAAATCGTCAACTTGCTCATCTTTCATCCGTTCGTGCCGCGCTTTAACAAGCTTGGAGCCAGTAGTGTTCCAGTCGTGGCTGTGCAGTTGTGCCAGGTTGAGTCTAGAGATAGCAGTGCTCGCCGCTGTCAGAAATGACAGCTTTAGTCCCATCACTCATAGGTCAGAGGGCGCTCGGGGCAGCCAAACGCGTTGGTGGGCCCATTGGTGAGGGGTTGGTGATTCACGTTCAGCAGCGAAAGCATCGAGTGATGCCGAGCCCGATGGCCACCACGAGAAGCAGAAGCGGCTGAGTGTGGCAGCACATACAAATACGCAAATGCGTTGAAGGAAGCTAAGCGCGCTGTGCAGGTAAGAAAAAAATTATTGAACCGTACATTTCTCGTTATGAGATGACAGTGCGTTAGTATTACCGCACCTTTGTTTCTGCATGCTTTCGTTTGGTATCGCTTTGCATCGGGTATGCATGGTAGAAGGTCCGTGATATATGCCTCCTCAAAGCAGTTTAACTGCTGCAGCACAAACTTCTACCGCAACCATTTGCGACCCTCTCCGCACATCTTGCAGACGCAAACTGAAGGATGCGCCATGGTTTTGTGAATGTCTCCGTGCGCAGCTGCAAAAATAGCGCCTGCGGTGTAAGCACAGCGCGACAGCCTGGATGTTTAGCACGTAAGATGAAACGCTGCTGCGATGGCCGACTGGCCCAAAGCAGTGGCCAGAAATGCAGATCTGTCCGCACCGGCGCAGTTTTTAATCCCGCTCGCGGCTGGTGGTTGGGCTTTATTTATTTATGTAAACAGGTTCACAACACTATTCACCCATCCACACACATGACGGACACCAGCCTTTCTTCAAGGTGGAGATTCTAATGCTAGCTCTTAAAACGACTAAAGGCAGGAGTTGCTCAAACCCCAAAAGCAGCCAATGATACCAAATGGGCTGCCTGGCTCGCTGATCAGATGCCGGAAGAGACAGGGGCACATTGAGCAGTTAAAGCCCTGGCATATCCATACCTGATTGCGGTTACCACCATCTTTAAGGCGTTTTATAATGCGCTATGCTTTTCCTGCGTTCCATGGCATTACATGTTCACACCTACCTTCAGCAAAAAGATAGACAATTTGCTTTTTCTGCTTTTATCTTTATTCACTACATGGACTTTTTGACTACCGGCAGTGTCTTCGTTTTGTTTTAAAGACATTTAAATCACTTTCAAATGACGTACAAAAGGCATTCAGTTCGACTATGACTGTGAGATGATCAATATTAATGGAACTTTATAACACAAAACAACGCTAAAAAAAAACCTCTTCATCGCAATGCTGCTCCAAACTACGCTTTCCCAGAGGCGATGCCTTACATGTGCAGACGTCCGGTTTGTCAGTTGTATTTCCTGGAGTGAAACAGGTGTCGCGATTTACATTTTGCGATAACAGAAACACGTTTTCTAGTCTACAAAGCAGTTGTTCGACCTGTCTTGGAATGTACTGTAATCATGTGGGATGGATAAACACAGTCTAAAATAATTGGAAAATAGTGGTGGGACATATCTGTAGTTCCTGAATCAGGGATTTAAAAAAACACGAGGAAACTGCAGGTGTGGGAAACAAACGGCACGCAATTTACCGTCATAAGACGCTCTTCGGAATATTTTTTCAGTTCAGTGTGTTGAATTAATAAAGGTCAGTTATTATACCAAAAAAAAAATTCAAGGCTCAGTTTTGGGTCAAGAGCATTTAGATTAATTAAATAGGGGTGACGTGACAACCCATCCATTTTTTGCGACTTGCGTATCTCCTACGTGCTCCTTTTTTCCAGTATTTGAACGAAGCCCACGAAGTATGAAAAATAGCCACGTGATTGCGCTCTGGCGATACCGTATTGTATCCCTGCCAAAATGGTTTGGTTTATGGTTTATGGGGGTCTAACGTCCCTAAGCGACACTGGCTATGAGGGACGCCGTAATGAAGGGCCCCGGAAATTTCGACCACCTGGGGTTCTTTAACGTGCACTGACATCGCACAGTACGCAGGCCTCTGGAATTTCACCGCCATCAAAATGGGACCGCCGCGGCCGGGATCGAACCTGCGTCTTTCGAGCCAGCATCCGAGCGCCGTAACTACTGAGCCAAATATTATGCCAATACTACTGTATTTTACGGCACGCTATCGCCTCTGAGGTAATGATGCTCCGAGCGGAACTTCGCACGTGAGACGCATTTCCAGCTGTATATTCTTTTCCTTGTATTAGTCAAAACAGTGAAGAGCTACGATCGTCTCGCTTTCAAACAACAGAGTTTTAATAAATATCAATACAATATAACTTCCACAGTTCTTATTTCGCCTTCAGTACTGCATACAGCCGCCCAAACAGTAACATGAGTGCGCTATAACTTAATATCGTCTCGTCTTCTGTCTCGTCTTCTCATGGAGCCCTCTCTCCATGGTTAGTTCAATGCAATCAGTAGATGAAATCACTTTTATTTTTGCCAAAGCTGTCAATGTTTTATACCTGCTAGCTAATTATGATAGAAGGGTGTCGCCGAGTTAGAGTTAAATGGTTGAGCGTCTGTAGACTGTTGTAAGTTACAAGCAGAAAAAGAAAATAGTTTTCTCGTGGACATTTAGCTCTTCTGTCGGTTTTTAAAAATCACGAAATTTAAATTTAGAAAGTTTAGCCTCCTTTCTAGTCCTTGTCGTTCGAGCTCGTAGATTAAGTATAACTTTACTGTTTCGTGTGAGAAATGAGAAACGCAACTAAATTCGCCAAATGAGCTCAGATTATATATTCCAGACGAAGCACTTTGCCCCCTGCATACCTAAGCTTATTAGCATTGCAGTTGAGCGTATGTGGTACTTTGGTGGTCGTAAACTCTAGACAGCAATCCGGGAATCGCAAATCGAATTGCTCATTAGCAACGCCCAGCGTAGGTTAGGATATCTGCACCGGAATTTCAGCTAAGCGTAGGCTTCTTTATAAAACACTTCTTTCCGAACTGGAGTATGCCGCCCCTATTTCGGATCCGCACGAGATCCGTCTTCCTGTTGCAGTGGAGGTGGTTAACAATAATGCAGTACATCTTACTAAAGTACTGACTATCAGCAACGATGACTGAGAAATGCCTTGGCCGTATGCGAATGAACATGACCGTTTCCATTTCTATACAATTTTTTATAGATTAAGTTACTGCATGAACCATTCAATTTGCTCATATCGCTAGACCTGTCCAAGGTCGGAAACACCGGAATACTATGCATCGCAGCCACTCATGACATGGGTGCGTATGGCTGCTTCTACGTCGGTGGGGAGATAACCTCTTGTGTTTTATACTGCAGCTCTCGAATCAACTATTATTCTCGCCTTGTAACCAGTTGCAGCCACGGAGTATTGGGACGAAATAGGCAGAGGCAGAGATCGTTAGAAATTATTTATTACTGTCAGCACAAAAAAAAAGGCACTACACGGCGGAAGAATGTTCAATCCGGGATAAAGAACAAAGACAGCAGGCTTAGCGTGGCTATCGCTTGTCGCACGGCTCGCGGGTAGGAGTGGGCACCAGGGGGCAGGCGAAGCGGGTTCCTCGGCGGCCCGTAGCGGGAGTGCACTTCCCGCGCGTCTGGCGCATCTTTAGTTCGCCCGATTACAGCTCGGGGCGGCAATCGTTCGCTCTCCCCCTCAGCCGCGTATGCCTCCTTTTCCCCTTACGTGAGCGGCCGGCGCGCCCCCGCGGCAGCATCCAGGAACTACGGAGAAGCTCGTGTGTCCTCGTCCGCTCTCGGGTGGCTCGCGCGGTTCGCCTTGTGTCGTTCGTGAGCTCGCCGCTGGCTGGTGTAGGAAATGGGGTACGTGTGTATGCCACAAGCTTTGTGTGCTTGTCAACCTTGAGTAACTGTGTAACGAAAGCCGCGTAGTCACACTTCTGAGAAGCACTCTTTCCTCGCACAGCTATTTTGATATCCAAGCTATTTATTCAAAGTGGTGTCTTCTGTATGCGATCGTTAATATTGTTCATCATCATCATCATCATCATCATGAGCCTAACTACGCCCACTGCAGCAGAGGGGCGAGATTTGTGCGTTGACCTGAATTTAAGATGAACCCTTTTCGTTAGCCTCCAATTTTCCGCCTTATAGGTTAATGCCGGTAAGATGCAGCTGCTATACACTTTCCTCCTGTCGGAATATTGGGAAAATTTTGTTCGTCACCTAAGAGGCACCGCCAAATGCACTACGTCCCATTCTTATTACCCTCGTTATTTTGCTCTCATCGGCTGTATCTGCGATCACTACTTACTCAAAATAGATTGTTATTTCTCACTGCTTTGAAAATAAAGCCAACGCTTTGATTACAAGAGGCTCCAAACTTTGGTCGTGTAATGAGACATAACCATGTCATCGTATTACAAACACTTTCAACACGACGTGGTCTTAAAAATCGGAACTTCTGATCTTCCCCAGCCTACTGCTACGTACTGTGCGGGAGCCGATAAGCTCCCGGGAGGGTGCGATATCCACCGGCATCCTTTTTCTCTTATACTGTAATTGTGTTCCTCTTTTTCGCCGGATTGTGCGCTGGACATCCGTTGCTGCAAGCGTGCCGCGACGCTGTTCATTCCGCTCTTGCCGCTGCCTTGTTCGCTAACGATTCACCTTCTTCCTTTCGTGCCTGCGACTGTCCGACTTCTGTGCGCGTCGATAAATAGCTCTCATGCATTTTCTCCTGAATTTCCTCACTTTTGTGCGCGTCCATGTGCATGGAGACCATGTAGGGTACGGAAACTCGGCTCAAGCCGTACAGCTCTATATTAAATCTTTGAGTTAAACTCTGAGTACTGGTATTCTATCCGAAACATTATTTATTTATTTATTTATTTATTTATTTATTTATTTATTTATTTATTTATTGTACCCATCAGGGCCAGAGGCATAAGAGAAGGGGACTGTAAAAAACAAGAAGAAAATTAGAAAAATACAGCAGACAGACAAATTTAAATAACACCTGAGTTTACAATGCTAGCTATGACTTTGCAGAACATCTCGTATTTATTAATGTGGCAATATCTGCGGGAAGGTGATTCCAGTCCGTGTGGTATGTGGCACAAATGAATGAGAAAAATATTTGGTATTTACAAGAATCAAAACCGAGTTTATGAGGATGATCAGTACGACGGTATACATAAAATGGCTGTGGGATAAGGCGACTGCGCAGTGTGGGGTGATGGTACAATTTGTGAAACGAAGCGATACGAGCCACTTTGCGAGGAAGTGACAGCAATGGAAGAGAAAGACTACATTTTATTGTAGTTGTGCTTGCAGTGCGGCTGTAATTAGTGAGAATGAAACGCACAGACTTATTTTGAACCATCTCAAGAGCCTTAATATTAACGTCATAAGTAAGATCCCCGACTGAATTTGTATACTACAGTTTGAAGCGAATTATATTTTTTAATTCCAAATATTTATATTTATATTGCAAATAAATAACAGCCGCTTTTAGAAATGTTATCCTTTGCTATGATACATATAATGTCCACCTGCTAAGGTCTCAACTAGAGACTGGCAGAATTCCAAATAAATAAATAAATATATCAAAAGTTTCAAAGAACAAGGAACATTGAAAAAATAGCGACGTAAGTAGCCTAGCATACGAGTAGCATTGCTGACTACGTGTTCGATGTGAAGAGACCAGCTTAGGTTATCAGTGATGTTTACGCCAAGTTATTTGCATGATGTTACAGAATCTAAAGAAATGTTATCAATGTAATACGACGACGGGGCGGTAGATTTTCTTGAAGCACGCATGACTTTGCACTTGTTAATATTTAGTTGCACTGACCAATTCTTGCACCGCGGCGGCAAGAGACTACAAATGTCAGGAAACTCTGTCTACGGGGATAAGGAGCTGTAAGGTGTTTACTTTTTTGCTTTTTTCAGGCAGCGGAGCCATATGATCAACTGTGACCTGCATCTCACGGAAAGTAGACGCGTCGCTGATTCCGCTGTATATAAAAACTGAGGTTTCCTTATGAGTGGCCCGAAAAAGTGTACACCTCAGCAAAGGTTCTTAATTATGTAGCATTCTGAGAAAGCGTGCACTTACCCACCAAGTTTCAGAAGGAACTATCGCGTAGCCGTCGCCGTTTGTAGTCAAGCCGCTAATTTTAAAAACCTTATGACCTTCTGGAGTTTCGTAAACCTGCTTCAAAGCCACCTGTCGAGAAAAATCGCTTCCTAGAACTTGCCAATGCTTCAAATCAAGCAAACCATTCTTGCCATATCCCTGTAAAACATCGCAGTTGGCCGCTATGAGCCGGCACAGTTGTTGGATGCCGACATCATCAAGGTCCGCGTCCTTAGTCCGGGATGCCGCAAGATCCCGCCGCCTCGCGAGCCCGGCGTGCGAGGGCAGGTTGTGCTAGGGTGCCTCGATGCCAGCGCCGCCGTTCAGGGTGGTGGCATCTTTTGACAACCCTCACGCCGCCTGTTTCTCGCTGCGACTCCATTTTGAAGCATTGCGGGCGGGCGCAGTTGCTCGGGGCAAGCAGCTGTGCTTGCGTTGTTCGAAGCACAGGGGCTGTGGATGACTCGCTGGTGGTTGTACTGGTTTGAGAGTGTTTGACCGCATCGTTGACGGATTATCAAGTACACTGAGTCATCATAACGGGCTGTTGTGTGCCAATGCGCTCCTGGTAAAAGCTTAAAGGCCTGCGTTGTTCTCGATTCAACCGGGACTTGGAGCAGTAATTATGATAAATTTTTAGGTAACACTTACTTTTCCAAAAGGTTAACCCATCACCTCCCACTTTCTCAGGCTAAATAGGAATTGCACAAATAAGCATCGTTAATATTTGTAGTTTTTTTTAAATGAACCGTTACTTGTCGATTCTTTTTCAGAAAGCAAGGCTTTGCAAAGTCGATTACATTTATTTCGGATTTCAAATCTTAAGAAAAGAATTACTGCAGTTATTTAATGACCTCAAAATCACCCTTTTTTGTGTAGGTATATATGCATTTTTTATTAATAAGTACAGGTGGGCTTGAATAAAATAAATACAATGAAAAGATATATGCAGAAATGGGTTTCACTAATTGAAGAATCGCAGTAGAGCAACCGGTGCGCATGTCCATTGCGCAAGCGAAGTCTTCATATGAGCGCACACAAGAGCAGTCACTCCGTGTTTCTGCGCTTGTCAAAACAAATGAAACCAATGAAAAACTTGCAGGAATCATTTAACCTAAAGCCGGCGAGGGGCAATCAGTTTTCGTGGGCCTCGAGAAAGAAAACGCAGGCGGAGTGGCAACGTTGGTATACGGTGGCATTGTTTTTATATACCACCGCCCGCCTGTAAACAAATGTAACTGCACCTCTGTGAGCAATAAATAGGCGAGCAACTCGCAGTTACGCCTTGCCAAATTAAAAGCAGCCAAATGAAAACAGCCCGCACGATGAAATGGAAACCTATCGCAGAGCGCGAGCGGCTGCCGACGCGCGGCGGTTATCAAAGCGCGGTACTTGAAACACAAAAAAGGACGTAGAAAATGCAAGAGAACAATTTCTTCCACTCGCACGGAGCGAAAGCACCTGCTGGGAAACTGATCCTTAAAACAATAGCGCGTTTTTCAAACCAACAGACGGCACACTATTTCTTCAACCTCCACCACTCGGGGCCCTAAAATTACGTCTTCGAACCACGGATGTTAAAATGGCTATTATGAGTAAAAAGATGCGCAGTGCGTTACAGATTAAAAAAAATGGCAGTGGCTTAGCTCGGATATGCCAGGATATAAGCAGCGAGAGGCAGGTTCCCTGGCTGAGCTTGTTTTTCGGAAACTCGAATGCTGTTATCAGTCACACGACAAACCTTCACATCCTCTTTTATTGGTTCCCGTTGACTGACGCCTTCCATAGGCTCCATCTCGGCGGTTATGCGCAGTCTATTACGCTCGGCAGTCAGGCATCTCCGTTTGGAAAGGCGTTCCTCGCTCTTCTCGGGCGTCTCCGCTGCTCTCTGCGCCTTCTGACGCTCATTCTCTCTTTGTTGAGTAGCCAAGTGCCAGGCGACATCCTCGAGATCGGTTAGTCATCTCTTGTCTATACCGCCGTTTAGCAGCGGCTGGCCTTTCCCTTCTCTGCATGCATGCCAGGCGTTGTGATAGAGCCGCCCATAATATCTCCACCTTTTAAACACAATGATGCACATGCGACGCGCGGTTCGGGTGATAGGGCGACGTGCGGCGAGGCGGCGACGACCAGAGGTGGGCAACCTCATGAGGTATCGGCCTCAACCTCAAAATGACCTCAACCTCACGTCGTGAGGTGAGGTCGGCGACTGCTCGAATTTTGCGTGTGAGGTCAGCGAATCAGGCCTCAACCTCAGGTGCGTGTTTGAGGTTGAGTGAGGCCGTATTCAGTGAGGTCGAGACTTTTTGCAGTTGCCACGTCTTACTTCGACGAGTGCCGCTTCCGAAGCGGAGCTCAAGCATATCACCGCAGTGTTCATGCAATGACGCTTGGTGTTCGGTTTCCCCTGTTTGGACAACCGGATGCCACAGTGTTTTCTTAGCTTTCGATGCTGCGCTGTAATGTCCGTTCAGCCTGAGCCTACTGGAAGACTCACCCCACTGCTCTTCCTGGAAGAAGTGCTGCTGCCATTGCACGCCACTCTCTCTCCCCCTTGTCCAGCTGACGTAGCACCCATAGCTGCCTGCCTGTCGGCTCAAACTCCCGGGAACGTGCAAAGCATGTATCTGACGTTGACCCGCGGTAGCCTTGTTTGATGCCCCAAATAAATAAGTAAAACAGACACGCAATAAATTCGTCACAGCATGGATGGCCCCAAGCAAGGTTGCTTCGTGTTCGTGCTCGTTGCCGGCGCTGACGTCATGGCTCCTGCCTTGCAGTCGAATAAAGTGGATCCTGGTGTACATTACAAGCTTACTTAACAGAAACTGGAGTAGTCGGCAGAGGCGAGAGAATGTCATTCAGGCGGTTCCTAACAGAAACACCTGTTCGATTTGATTAAAAAAAGCACGAAGCCAGAAAAACCTGTATAACACCGTCGAAGCTTTTGATCGGTGACTTCCGCTTTCGAATCTCACACTAATTCTGTGTACTCTCGTTTCGTAATGCAAGCAGATGTAAATGTTATTTCACTTTTTTATCCTTCCGAATAACCTCTGTTTTGGTCTCCGGTTCTTCGTTCCTTCTCAGAAATTCGCGTATTATGCCGAAACACCGCAACACAAGGCGAGGCCTACTGGATGCGTCTTTCGCGCCGCGATGACACCCTCGCCACCTCTCAAGTGGGCTTCTCAAGCCCCTCTAAGAGGCTACGACCCTTCCAAAATGGCCTGGACGAATGTTTCGGCTACTCAACCTGAACCTCCCGCGGAACCTGCACGTTTCGAGCGCGAATAGCGTTTTCAGCTTGTTAGTCGGAGTGGAAGAGCCAGCTCCAAAAATGGCATCTACCACATCGGCAGCCTCCCAAGCCAAGCAGCGAGCCCTCGCGCACGGGCCTACCTCATCGCGTAGGAACGAATGCCAGTCACGTCAGTGGAGTCCGCGTCCTATGCCACAGATGAACCCTCACGACTACGTGGTCATTATCATGCCCAGGGTCACCGCCGACTCAAGGAATACCTCAACTCGCACCTTGGTATTTGCACTGCCGAGAACATTCTAAACATCATCCCCGCCTGGGAGCAGAATCTGCTCGTTGTGGGCGCACGGAATCCGCGCCTCGCCGATCGCCTGCTCGG
Organism: Amblyomma americanum; assembly: GCA_030143305.2. Taxonomy (NCBI): domain Eukaryota; kingdom Metazoa; phylum Arthropoda; class Arachnida; order Ixodida; family Ixodidae; genus Amblyomma; species Amblyomma americanum. The sequence goes on from JARKHS020004944.1 coordinate 75,282, forward strand.
CAAATTCGACTTTTCCACAAGCAAAGGCACCCTGCCCGCACACTTTGAAACAAACCGGGGACGAGTGGCGCGGCGTCATCGTAGACATCTCCGACGAAGAAACGAGGTCGACTCCCACCGCGCAAATTGCCTGGCGAGGCGGCGAGATTGCCAGCATTCGCCGCCTCGAAAATCATCCATCCGGTAATAACCTTTGTGGGAAAGGTGGTCCCACGTCACGTCCACTACAACGGGGAACTCACCCCCGTCCGAGAATACAAGCGAACCGTGCCGGCCTGTGTGAAGTGTGGTACTGTGGGACACCGCGCGGACACTTGCCCCACGCCGAACTCGCCTAAGTGTGGCCTTTGCGACCAAACTGTGACTGTGACTCAGTACGGCAGAGCGCCCACGAGTGCAACCGAACCGGTGCAATCTGTGGACTAGCCCACCGCACGAGCTCGAGAGATTGCACGAAAAAATTCCTTCGAATTCATCTTGCCGGAGCCAAGCCCTCCCAACATGGGGTATCCGATAAGGCAGCGCCGCAAACAGGCAAGATACCCCCACAGACGGAGACAATGGCGGCGCGGTACGCGGAAATCACGCCGCAGGCTCGCGCGAGGGAGACGTCAACGCGGCCTCCTCCTCTCCAGGACTGAAGAAGGGTATAACGTTGGGCCAGTTGGTGTGGGGACATAATTAAAAAGTTTGCGCAGAATAACACAGGACGGGAGGGATAAATACGCACACACACGGACTGAAGTCAACGGGAGAAAAGAAATGAAAAAAAAAAAGAAGAATAAGCAGGCGCCGCCACCGCCCCCTATCGAAGACGACGCTAAGCACTTCCCTGCCCTCGAACCAAGTGGCGCTGCCGGAGCCCGGGCCCCGCCACAGCAACAACACTCTGAGGTGAGCAGCTGGGCAGGGTTGCCTCCTCCCCCTCCTCCTCAACCCTCTTCTCGCTTACGGCGTAGATGTTGAGAGCCGCAGACAAAATAAGCAGCATAGAGCACAAATCGCGAAGTTGCTCACCAAAATTCAACATTTAGAATAGAAGCTAGCTGCTGCGACGGGTATCCGGAGATCCGACGCCATGGACAAGGAGCCTGAACTGCCGCCCGCGTTCGCGTCAGCAATGGCCGCGATGGAGGTGCATTTCACCTCCCATCTCCAGAAAATGCCAGAAACGGCGATGAACCGCATGGAGACCAAATGCTCGGCATCGGTCTCTGCAGTTATCAGCCGTTGCATGAAATCGAAAACCACCTGAACGAACCGGCGGTTCGAGGGGATCCGAGCCTTCAACAGGCACAAGAGAATTATCGGCAATCCCAGAGACGCGGAATGGGAGGACTCTAACCCCGCACCCCCCCCGGTGCTCGCTCTGGGCCGGAGTCCCAACAGCCCCCATCTCTAACCTCCATTCCTAATGATGACAGAACGGCCTAAGAAGCATCACCCCCTCAGAAAACACACATACTGGTAACCGTAACGCAATGGCATTGTACAGGCTTTAAGGCTCGGCAGAAACGCGTGAACCTGCGCTTCTACTTAGAAACTTTCGAGGCTTTGCTGCCGTGGTCGCCCTCCAGGAGCCAGGTGCGGCGGCCAAGTTGGCTAGCTACGCGACGTTCCAGCGTGACCCCTCGTCGTGTCTCCTCGTACACAGCCACCAAAATTGACCCAGATATCCATGTACCGTACTTGTACGCCATGTTAAGGATCCTTCCCCTTCGCCAATTGGATCCTACCCTGAATGTACTTAATGTATACTGCTCCCCGCAACTGAAGCGAGTGACCTTCGCCGACCTCATTAGCCGTGCACTTGAAAAGGGGGGTCACGACCCCCTGCTGATTGTGGTCGACTTCAACGCCCCTAGCCAGCTATGGGGATATCGTAAGGAGGAATTATACGGAAGCATGCTGGCGGAGTTGTAGACACTGGGGTTCACACTCCACGCCAACCTGGCATTTCCAACCCGCGCAGGCAACTCGGTGACCCGAGACTCATGCACGGACCTCACCTTCGCTCGCAACATAAGACACGCAGACCGGATCAACACTGAGGATGACCTCGGCAGCGACCAGTGCATCGCCAACACCACTCTTTATACACGCCCTCTAAAACACGCCACCCCACAAGAACGCATACCCATTTGGACCACCTTTCGATAAAATTTTCTATCCGACACCGACACGAACATGACAAAGCAGGGCTACACGAAGTGCTTCCAGTAAGTCTAATCGCACCTTCACTCCCACGAGAAGCGGATACAGCTCACAGAGGTTGTCACGGACATGGACAATAACCTCCTCTACCTCAGGGAAGCGCGGCGTTGGAAGCGCCAGAAACACAAAAAGCTCAAAGTGCGCATTGCGGACCTCACCCTGCCGGCAGGGCAGTACGCGGCCCAACTCACTAACTGGGTGGACCGCTTCAACACGGCGGCGATGCAGATTTCGAGCCGCAACACGTGGCGGCTCTTCCCAGCCCTCATCATCCCAACACAGACCCGCACAGAAACGCAGAAGCAACTACACAAAGCCATGCACTAATTCCAAGGAAATACAATGCAGTTGGCAAAGGCGCTCCGGGATCGCTACCTGTGCACAACTGAGGTTGCCCGCAGATCGGCCTGCACCTACGCAGGCAGGGAATCTCGGAGTCGGACAAGCCTTTCCAGCTTCACTATCTGCGGGCCAGTCTGGCCAAAATTAAGAGGAGCACCACGCCGGGCCGGGACAGGGCCACCGTCAAACTTTTGGCGAACCTTCCTGATTCAGCGTACCAACGCATTCTAGAATGCATCAGTGCGATCTGGACGGGGGAAACCCCCTCCCCATTGACTGGAAAACGGCCCTTCTAACCTTCATTCCGAAGGCCGGGAAACCGATCGACACGGAAAACCTCCGCCCCCTCTCTCACCTCGTGTGTGGCCAAATTGATGGAGACAATGGTTCGGTAACGGCTGCCGGAATGCCTCGAACAACACAATACCTTCGCGGACACCATGTTCGGATTTCGCCTACACAGATCCGCACAGGACGTCTTGTTCCAACTCGAGCGTCAAATCTTGAACCCCATCTCACAGTCCCAAAACGACAAAATGGTCCTAGCGCTCGACCTGAAAGGAGCGTTCGACAGCGTAACTCACGATGTCATACTCACACACTTCACTCAAACTCACTGCGACAATAATATCTTCAATTATGTGATGCAATTTCTCACGGACAGACTCTCCTAAAGCGGCTGTTTGGGCTAGTTGGTCAGTGAACATGGTAAAAGAATGCAGCGCGAAAAAAACAAGGACGAACAGAAGTGGACAGGACAGGGCGCTGACTATCAACACATTTATTCAGAAAAAGTGAGCTGCTTATATAACGCAGTCCAACACCCACGTGACCAGGAAAATAGCAAACGCTTTCAACTATCTAATACAAAAATAAAACGAAGTACACAATATCAAAGTGATACATATCTAGGTAACGCAAAGTCAGCCAAGAACCGATAAAACCGAGAGGACCACGACGAACTGTGAGGTGCACGCAATGGAAAATGATCACTCAGCGACCTTTGCCGCCAATGCAGCACGAGGCAAAACGAAAACGAAAATAACAATATAGTGACCGAACATTAAGTAAAAGTCCAAGCTAAAAGCAGGGTCGGGGCCAAACGCATAACAAAACAATACAAAACGTAACGCAAAAGCTGAGTCAACCGTTCACAGTCAAACTGAGTCAAAAAAGTTGAAAGTTCTCTAGAACAAGAATTAAAAGCAGACGTGATTAAAAAAGACGTGTTTATAGTGGGCCTAGAAAACTGGACTCCTTGTCTGTAAGTAAAATTGAAGGCGTGCTGACACACTTGTCTCCAGCCTTGGCTATCATCCTTGCCTCAATGATGACCCTTTCAATTTCTGTCCGCGCCCGTGCTCTGACAACCGTGCGCGTGTAACATGGTTCGCACCCTTTGCAAGACTTGCAATGGTCGTCCAGGTGCCCGCCGCTTTTATTACGGACCCTCCGGCGGTGTTCAAACAATCTCTCGTTGAGACACCTGCCGGTTTGCCCAATATACACGCGTCCGCACTTCAAGGGAATCTCGTAAATGACACATGTAGCACAATGTGTGAGTGGTTCTACATGTCTAATAGGGCAAACCTTTTTCTTTTGCTTTGTCAGCAGTGTACACACTCGTGACAGCAGTGTACTCACTGCTGACAAAGCAAAAGAAACAGGTTTGCCCTATTAGACATGTAGAACCACTCACACATTGTGCTACATGTGTCATTTACGAGATTCCCTTGAAGTGCGGACGCGTGTATATTGGGCAAACCGGCAGGTGTCTCAACGAGAGATTGTTTGAACACCGCCGGAGGGTCCGTAATAAAAGCGGCGGGCACCTGGACGACCATTGCAAGTCTTGCAAAGGGTGCGAACCATGTTACACGCGCACGGTTGTCAGAGCACGGGCGCGGACAGAAATTGAAAGGGTCATCATTGAGGCAAGGATGATAGCCAAGGCTCGAGACAAGTGCGTCAGCACGCTTTCAATTTTACTTACAGACAAGGAGTCCAGTTTTCTAGGCCCACTATAAACACGTCTTTTTTTTAATCACGTCTGCTTTTAATTCCTGTTCTAGAGAACTTTCAACTTTTTTGACTCAGTTTGACTGTGAACGGTTGACTCAGCTTTTGCGTTACGTTTTGTATTGTTTTGTTATGCGTTTGGCCCCGACCCTGCTTTTAGCTTGGACTTTTACTTAATGTTCGGTCACTATATTGTTATTTTCGTTTTCGTTTTGCCTCGTGCTGCATTGGCGGCAAAGGTCGCTGACTGATCATTTTCCATTGCGTGCACCTCACGGTTCGTCGTGGTCCTCTCGGTTTTATCGGTTCTTGGCTGACTTTGCGTTACCTAGATATGTATCACTTTGATATTGTGTACTTCGTTTTATTTTTGTATTAGATAGTTGAACGCGTTTGCTATTTTTCTGGTCACGTGGGTGTTGGACTGCGTTATATAAGCAGCTCATCTTTCTGAATAAATGTGTTGGTAGTCAGCGCCCTGTCCTGTCCACTTCTGTTCGTCCTTGTTTTTTTCGCGCTGCATTCTTTTACCAGACTCTCCTACATCAGAATACAGGACCATGAGCATGGACCTTTCCTGCTCGGCACGAGGGGGACACCACAAGGCGCGGTGCTGTCTCCTTTGCTATTCAACATAGCCCTGACGCGCCTACCTGCCCTCCTGGGTGCGGTCGAAGGTGTCCAGCACTCGTTGTACGCCGACGACATCGCCCTCTGGGCTACGCAAGGACGCCTAGGGGACATGGAGACCAGCCTGCAAACGGTCGATAGCATAATGAACCGCTATGCCCGAGACTGCGGTCCGCAATGCTTCCCGCAGAAATAGGAATTCGTGCATCTGCGGCACTTGCGCACATGCTCCACACAAATCAATCTCTCTTCTCAAGCGGTCCCATTCACGAATGCAATGAAATCGGAGACCTCGGACTCTTCATACACAACCAGCGACGCTGCGACACAACACTCGCCAAGCTCCGGCAGGTGGGCCGCATGGTCCGCCTGGCTTCCAACAAGCGCGGTTGGTTACGATGCAAAGATGCCTTGCGGCTGGCGAACGCATTCGTGACCTGTAGAATCTTTTATTCGCCTCCCTACCTCCACCTACGGAAACAGGAAGACGATGCCCTCGAAGTCATCCTCCGCTAAATCATGAAACGACCGCTGGACCTCCCGGTCTCTGCCTCTACCAGCCACCTCATGGCACTGGGGGTGGTTTACACTTTCAGGGAGCTTCGGGAGGCCCACCTCATCAACCAATACACTCGCCTGACAAAGACAGAGTCGGGTCGCCGCATTCTACGCGTCTTCACATCCAGCACACATAATTCATAGAAGAGAGATGTCGCCTTCCCGTACACTGGAATCGCGCCTTACACGTGAGTGCGGCCTCTCCCCACCAAAATGTCCAAAGAGGACCATAATGGCAGGCGCCTGGCGCGGGCGGAAGTTTTGGACCGCCATTTTGGGAGCAAACCAGGAGTCCCCTACTTGAACGTCTCCGGCCCGGAACCCAAGGGATGGTACATTGCCGCGGTCGTCCACGAGGGCAAAACAGTAGACGGCCTTACTTTCAAGGCCGTCAGCAATTCACGCAGAAGAGGTTGCCATCGCCCTGGCAGCCTTCAACTCCTAATATAAATACATAATCACCGACTCGCAAGTTGCGTGTCGAAACGTCGATTAAGGATGGGTTACTCCCCTGGCTTATCGCCTCTACCAAAATTGTAGCCGAGACTCGGATCCTACGCACCGATCTCTTGTTAGGGCTCCAGGTCACCAAGGCCTCCACGGAAACGAAGTAGCCCATGCCGCCGCCCGCGCGCTCCCTCTCCGGGCATTTCCCACCGCACCCGACGCTTACCAGGACTCCGATTTCAGTCCGGTTTACACTTTTAAGGAAATATGCGATTGTTACAAACACGCATCAAAATTTTCCCACCCCGTGCAAAGGGCAGGGGAAGGCCAACGAGCGGGTACTCCTGCACCTGCTCACTAACACGATGCTGTGCCCGGTAACTGTAAAACATTTCAATCCTCAATTCGACGGGCAGTGCTGACACTGTGGGGAGGTGTATGACATCTACCACATGGTGTGGGCCTGCCAGCAGAACCCATCCCTACCCCCTATCCCAAACCCCACCCCAGAGGATGGGAGGCGACCATGTGCGGCTGCTGCATCCTCGAGGCCCTAAGGGCGTTAACGCAGCGAGCCCGGGCTGCGGCAGCCGCCAATGGTGTGCCGTACTAGGCATCCCACCTAGTGGTTGTAAGGGCGCGACCCTGCAGGTGACGACCCCCAATACCTCTATGGTCATTAAATGTTCACCTCCACCACCACCACCACAAACACGAACCGAACGCTCCAGCTTAGCGGTGTTACAGCGGCGAAAAAATACAAAACAATAATGAATGTATGTGGTTGGGTAGCTGATTCCTTTTCCTTTTTTTAAAGAAGATGTGCGAACAGAACTGATTTCATGCTCGCGCTGTACTGCTGAGGCGATGTTTCAAACCTTCTATAATGGCGTTTAATCGGGCACACTGTTGCTCGCTTCTGTTTTGTGGGGCTAAAATTGGGGAGATATAGTTTCTGCCCGCTTAATCGCGGCTGATACGGTTCAAAGCCGCACGGACCCCACCCCGTGAACGCGTATGCTACCGAGCGCACGCGAACCACAGCGGGCCCTCTCTGAGGCAACAAAGTAACGACGCATTGGCTGACACAAACAGGCATTTATTGCTACAGCAACAATAACGCCAGCTAGCAACAAGGTACGCTAATGAATCAAGGTCATCCGACTCACCAGCAAGGTTGCGAGATAATGTTCGCCCACGCTAGGGCAAGGGATACTCTGTAGGCCGGACGGGACGAGATACGGGAGTGAGTCTCCCCGTCGCTTCCTCTCGCTCGCGCCGACGATCCCAGCCGAAGCCCCTGCCCTCTCCCCCGTACGAGCAGTCTCTTGGACTGCGACTCTGGCGCCCTCTCTCGTTATTTAAGGTATCTAACAAGGGAATGTGTTCCTCCTCGAGGTGAGGCTGCTGCTGCACGGTGCTTCGCGGGAAAGAAAACACAGAGAACTGCAGGGTAGGTCCACACAGTTTTTAGTGTGCGATTTTTGTTGGTATGCTTCTAATCATTCTCTTTTTTTCTTTTCTGGTATGGGATCAGTTAGGTTGGCGGCCTGCCTTCCAGACGACCAGGCACTACACGCTGTCTTTAACTATTTTGCAGAGAACAATCGTTCACCTTAAATGGCTTCGCAGAATGCTCCCTCGGTGCTCGTGAGTAAAAAAAAACGTTGAGGATGCTGGCGTACCATTGATTAGTTCAGTTTTAAGAAAACAAGTGACTGACTTAGAGCAGCTTGTCTCAGTCTAGTTGTCGAAATGGTACCAAGAATGCTGAGGCGTATGAGTATTTAGGCGGCGTTTTTTCTTGGGAGGGGGAGATTTCCTTGCGGCGAAAGTTGAGCGGAAAACCATGAAGCTCTTGACAGAGAGACTTAATCGCTTTTTGTTTTGTTTTGCGTTTGTTTTCTGAGGTCGAGCAGCCGACCTCAACCTCACAATTTGAGGTTGAGGTGAGGTTGAGTGAGGTCTGCAGTAGCCTCAGGAAAAGTGAGGTGAAGGCGTCTAAGGAAACCTGAACCTCAACTGATGAGGTTGAGGTTGAGTGAGTTCGGCAAATTCTTTTTCAGGCAGAGGTGAGGTCCAGATTTCTTAGGTCAAATGCCCACCTCTGGCGACGAAGAACGCGGCGCAGCTGTCCGGCGTCTCTGGTTACAGTGGTATCGGCGCATGCTCACAACTGCTCATCCGCATGACGCTTTGCCGCCTCGCGCAGCCGCGGCGAATATTGCTCCTCTCCAGTTGCCATGGTAACGGCGCATGCGCACAATTTTTCCTCTCCCATGTACCGTGAAATGCTCGACTGGTAGCCCAGTGTAGCTCTCACTGCAAAAGGCCATTCAAGTTAAAGCACTTTGAAGCGCGGCGACAGCATGAACGACGCCGTTACGAACGCTAGCACAGCTGATCGCGTGATTCAATATGGCGGCGCCGATGAAGTGGTCTCCATCCTGAACGGCGGGGCTCGCATCGAGGCACCCTAGCCTGTGCCGTCGTACTCGAGGCGGAAGGTCTCCCAAGCCTCTTTAGTGGGGGGTAGGGAGGGAAGTGGGGAGTGTGTTGACAGGCCCGGTGGGCATTATCAGCGCGGAAGGAGAGCCCTTTGGTTTGCAAATTCTGGTCGCCTACGGCTGCCGTGTAGTGTCCGTATGGAGTCGGGCCTGCGATGTCAACGTAGAACACGCCGCGTTTGGAACCATGTTTTGCATCCAGCGCGCGAGCACGCGCTGTTCTCCCGGCCTTCGTGTGTGTTTAGAGTCATGTTGTGCAGCACGGGTTCGGCCCATAGCTTGTGGCGCCACAGCTCCGGGATACGGAGTGATTCTTCTGGGACACAGGGTATGCTTATTTTGAGGCGATTGAGTATACGGCGTCCTGACCGCGTCTGCTGCAGTCGCGTGTATTGACTCGTGAGATGAGCATCTCGCAACTCCGAGTAGGTGTTGAGCACCCCCAGGGCCGTGAGGCGGACAGTGGAGGTGGTAACCGGGAGGTCCAGAGCTGGTTTCGGCTTTGCGAATAACGACGTCCAACTGCTTTATGCTAGGTACGGCGCCGAGTAGAGGATACGACTGGTGACGCAAGCTTGAGCGAGACGGAGCGCCGATTACCACTCTCTACACGCAATGCCTTATCACCTCGAGCGTACCATAAGCTTGGAAAAACGCTATCATTATCTTAATTTATAAAAAAGGAGACGCCAAGGACCTCAAAAGTTACAAGTCGATAAGCTTACTGTAGGCTGCATACAAGGTATTTAGTAAGGTTATCGCTAATAGAGTCACGGCACCCTTAGACACGGCAACCTTAGCACGTATGGCCGGTTCTCTCACATCATGAATGGCATTTTACGAATATCCCTCAAGAAAAAAGTGTAAAACCGCTGTATCTTACCAGTGCTAACCTAAGGGGCAGAAACATGGAGGGTAACGAAAAGGGTTCAGCTCAATTTAAGAACAACGCAACAAGCCGTGGAAAGAAAAATGATAAGTGTAACGTTAAGAGACCGGAAGCGGGCAGAGTGAGTGAGGGGAAAAACGCGGGTTAATGATTTCCTAGTAGAGAATCAAGAGGAAGAAATGGACTTGGGCAGGGCTTGTAATGCGAAGGCAAGATAACCGCTGGTCCTTAAAGTGACTATGCAATAAATTAATTGAGATTACGTAAAGCAGACGAGAGATAGGCATTCGATCACACGTCCCCCCCGTGCAAGAATTTTTGAGCTAGCATCAATAACAGCGAAGATATAGACGATTAAAAATTACGCTCCTCCTCTCCCCCTCAACTCGTACACGAGGAGCACCAGAAAAAAATAAAGAGAACAGCTCTGCGACTGGGCCCCGCCCATGAATGCGTCAACTGATGACGTTTATTTTGCAACTTCCGGTTATCGCTCCAACCCCCCAGCAGCAGCGTCGGCGGCGTGGCGTCATCTTTCGGTCTCTTCGCCTTCCTGGATTGCTGCGCGCGTCGGGTTTCTTTGCTTGTCATCTGTGGTAATTAGCAGTAATAAACCCGGACCTCGAGGTGCGACTGCTCAATTTTAAGGCCGCGATGGGCATCGAGCCCTATGCGTGCGCATGAAGAGCCGTGTGAGTGGCTCCGGAACTCCCGACAGAAGGAGGCGACAGAGGAAAATTGAAACCATATGCCCGAAGGCAATGTCCTGGCTCGCGTTTTCCCGACAGGGTCGCGCGGTGGCACGAGCAGAAGATTTTGACGGCTACCGGAAGTGTGCCCGTGACGTCGTGGCTGCCGTGGCTTCAGCGAATGAGAGCGTGTGGTGGCCTGGTGACCTCACTGGTAGTGTGGCGTCTTTGTTCCACGATATTAGTTCCAAAATCGGTCACTACGAGCACACCAATCGGCCCGCGAATTTTAAAAAACACGGTTATTAAAAGTTCATAATAAATTGCCGGCTCAGTTCTGAAGACTCATACTTGGTGTGAATGTTTCATAGCATGATTTCTAAGCATTGAAAACATTTACAAGCTACTTTTTATTCGTTGCATAGTCCCTTTAAGGGTAACGTAGTGGTTTCCAAGAGAAGGCAGGCGTAGCAAGAGGCGGCAGAAAGTTAATGCGCGGATGAGATTGACATTGCAGGCATAAGGTGGGTGCAGCTGGCAAAAGAGAGGGTTAATTGGAGAGACAAGAGAGAGGAGAGACATTTGCCCTTCAATGGGCGTAGTCAGGCTGATGATGAATATAATGAGTTATTAATATGCAGTAGTAAGCTATCTTTTTACATGAAAGACCCCATGACATGCATATCAAGTCCATTTGTTCCCAAACTTTATAAGCGAGTTAGCGTGGCCTAGGAGAAGCGATTCACATTCCCAACAGAAATATCGCAGTACGCATCAGAATTAAAATTTCTAAAATTTTTCATGAAACGGTAATCACTTGATAAGGCTGTCAAGAAGCTCACTTCTCACAAACCGACAGTCAAAGAAGGAAAAAACATTTGGAGGAGATTTCGAAGCTCCGCTTGAAGGATATGACGGGATAGCGCTAATTAGGCGATGCCCATATATGAGGAATGGGACATTCTCAACTTTACGTTCATAAATCCATGGGAGGCGTCATATCACTTCTTGTGCAATGCTGCAGCGGTTAAAGAATTCGCCACTGCCTTGTGATGGCAGGTGCTGCCACCGCTGGGTCTTATGCAAGCCAAAATGTTGCTATTGCCGAGCAGCCTGTCGCGGTCATCCATTATTTTAACTGCTACTTGCTATGTAGGTTATTTCGCTCACAATCCATTGGGTAGATTGTGGTGACGCCATAAGGTCACGTTACCTACGTTGCTGCTCAGTGGGTGGCTGCCTGGGTCACCCTAGGACACCCTATTTAGCGCTCACAACGCCGACAACGCCGAAGCCGGATTTTCTACGTCAAGGGGGCCTTTAACGCTATCACTTTCCCCTTAGCGAAAACTAATACGTTTGAAATATTTTTCGGTATATTTATATTTTTAAACATTATTTGTATTCATAAATGCACGAAAAATGTGCCGGAAATAGCTTCCTGAATTTTTATGCTTGGTATTCGAAATATATTCTTAAAATATGCCAAAAATACGTCTCTTAAAGCATGCTTCGAGCACGTTTCAAATACGTGAAAACATATGAATGCGGCTTTAGCATCTTGCCAACATATTAAAAATTTTTTTCGTAAATATAAAATTAATGCATTCGTAGTATACGTCACTTAAAGCATGTTTCGAGCACGTTTGAAACGCGTGAAAAATTATGAATATGGCTTTAGCATGTTGTCAATATATTAAAAGTGTACTTTAGTAAATATGAAATTGATTCGTCTGAAGTATACGTCACTTAAAGCATGTTTCGAGCACTTTTCAGACATAAGCAAAAATATGTGCGCGGTTTCAGCATCTTGTCAATGTATTAAAAGTGTACTTTCGTAAATATAACATTATTTCATTCGAAGTACACGTCACTTAAAGCGAGGTTTGAGCACATTTCGAACACGTGAAAAATATAAAGCGGTTTTTGCATCTTGTCAATGTGTTAAAAGTGTACTTCCGTAAATATGACATAAGCCGCCGCAGTGGCTGAGTGGTTATGGCGCTCGGCTGCTGGGCCGAAAGACGCGGGTTTGATCCTGGCCGCGGCGGTCGAATTTGGATGGAGGCGAAATTATGTAGGCCCATGTATTGTGTGATGTCTACCCCAGCCGGTCTAAATTTCCGGAGCCCTTCACTACGGCGTCTCTCATAGCCTGGTTCGCTTTAGGACGTTAAACCCTCATAAACCATAAACTATAAACCGTAAATACGAAATTAATTCATTCGAAGTATACGTCAATTAAAGCAGGTTTTGTGCAGGCTTCAAACACGTGAAAAAATATGTATGTAGTTTTAACATCTTGTGGATGTATTAAAAGTGTACTTTTGTAAATATGAAATTAATTCGTCTCAAGTATGCTTCAATTTTCACAAACGGGCAGTCCTTTTAAACATATATGAAGCAAACTTTTAGCTTCCGTAGAACAATCTAGTGCTCGAAATCGCGTTCCGGGAAATGGCCTTTCCATGTTGGCAATGTATTAAAGTGTACTTTCGCAAATACGTCAATAGTTCGTCTAAAGTACACTTCAATTCTAACGAATGATCTGTCGGCGTAAACGTATATGCAGCACACTTCAAGCTTCCGTTGAACAGTATGCGCTCGAAATCGCGTTTCGGGAAATGACATGTTGGCAATGTTTTTAAAGAGTACTTTCGTAAATACGAAATTAATTCGTGCGTAGTATACTTCAACTCTAACAAATGGGTAGTCCTCGTCAGCATATTTGCAGCACACTTGAAGCTGCCGTGGAACAACCTAGTGCTCGAAATCACGTTTCCGGGAACAGTGAAAACTCTCCCTTTTCTGTCGTCCATACGTTTATGTTGACTTCTAGCAGAAACGCAATCACCACTTACTTAAGTTACGCGTGGGCAGCATGAGAACATTATACCGGCAATGGCGCCATGCATGTCTCCAGGCCGGAACAAGCCAGCGAAAAGGAGCCTGACTGGCATGGCCGAACGGCTCCCTTAGACGCCCGTGTGTTTGTTGGTTGACAGTTCGACTCCTGACTGATGCCTGACGCAAGTTACGACTAACAATTCGGTTCTAAATAAACCGCACATTCGAACGCGACCACTCCGACGCTTGTGCGACAACTTGGGGGCCCACAGTCTTTGCGCAAAAAGCGCCTCACTGGGCAAGATAATGTGTCTCCTCTCGGGGGGTGCATATAAGCCAAGCCAAGCAGCGCCTTCTCTATTGTAAAATTAGAGGAGGCACCGAGCCAAGTACCACGGTTGTCGGAGCAGTTCCTCTTTGCTGACATCCCTTTGCGTCGGCATTTCCTGCGTGGCGACATGTTTCCCGTTCAGGTCCCGTCACGTGACCTCGCATTGGCATAGACTGCTTGATTACCACGCAGTTTTTCTGGGTCTGTCTCCTGATGCTTATAGCCAGTTCAGTCATTACTTCTGATGTGGACAACATATATCAGTATTATCCGGTGAATCCGACTAGTGCGCCTTTTATAAGCCGAAGAGAATATACTTTTGATGCATTAGTTGTATATTTTTAGTGTATCTTTACAGTAGTGCAATGTATTTAATCTATATTTTAAGTATACATTTAATGTGTTTAATGTATATTTTTAGCATATTCTGAACGTGTCAATTGTATATCTTTCAAGTGTTTAATCTGCATTTTTAGTATATTTTAATTCTTAATAAATAACCTAAGAGGACGGAAAATGCATTTTTGATGCAATTGTAAGAATGTTCACTTTAGTACTCCTAGCATACTTAGAAAGCATTCGTAAGGCAATTTAAGCATTGGGACAAAAAAAATGCAAATGTAATACGAAATTAATATAATATATTCGAGATGCATTTTTAGCACAGCCTTTTTTCGCTAAGAACCTTCACACCATCCCCTTACCAAAGTGGCTGCCGGTCCACCCACCGCTCCCTCGACAGATCAGCTCCCGCCTCCATCCGCTAGTAGAATTAGGACGCGCGTTTTAATCCTTGAATTACAGAAACAGCATTTATTAGAGTAACAGTATCGAAGTAACAACCACCGGTAAATCGAACTGCTTTCACAGAATTGTCACGTGAGAGGACTGAGAATCCAGTAATTCTCCCGTCTGGTCCATCCAGCAACTAATTATCGTTAGGGCTATTCAGCGAGCAGGTAATATGGACGGCCGAAATCCTATTCTTGCTTTTTTAATGTTCTGGTCGTCGTCATCTGGTTGTTGCTCGCTGGCTTGTGTTTTTCCAGCGAATAGCTGTTCTAGAGAGCTCACCCGCGATGACCTTAAGTAAATTATTTACAATATACTGCCAGCCATTTTTGGCCCTAGTAGGAGGGGCAATAAAAGAACGACTTGAACGACATCACGTCAAAAGTAGCACTGTGTAAAGCAGCATCACAACAATAGACATGGCAGACGTTCAGTCCCATCAACGCCAGTTGAAGAGGCCCGATTATCACAGCGCGAAAGAGCGATAAAGGCCCCGGACCTCGAGCTCAGCAGGCACCGGACCAAGCGTCGCCATCAGATGACAGATGAACGTTGCAAGCCACAGCGGACAGAGGCTCTGACCGTGCTGGCCCCTCAAAAAACACGAAAGCCGATGATAGGTCGTTAGAGTTCTCGCCTCCTGGTGGCAAGCACAAATGACCCATAGGTGGCGACAATTGCGTCTGCGGAAGCATGGCAGCTTGTATATATAAGAAGCCCTGTTATGCCACAGAGTAATCGTTCGCATTTTTTTTATTTTGTCTGTGTGCTTCGGTGCTCAGCAGGCTCTCATTTTTTAGTTTCATTGCTTCCGAAAACAACCGCCGAAGATTTTTATAATAAAGTATATTCCTGTCGTTCCTTCTCAAAGACTGTGCGCGTGCCGCCTGGCATATGGGCGCCAAACAATGGCGAACATCAGGTTTAAGAATACTGCCTGTATTCATTTTATTCATTTCATCTTTTATTTGTTCTTAGTTTTCCGTGTGCAGAAAGCTAAAGGTTCCGCGACAAAATGTACTGTGTACCTGACTAGGTCCCTAAACCCTGACATTGTTCGGAAACACTGCAATCTTTCAGAACAAAAAACAGAAACTTCGAACGTAGGGAATTCAATTGCAGCAGCTGCAAATACATCACTAAAACAACATTTCATACAAAATTAATAAAAGAGCATTACTGCAAACACATTACACTTCAAGCAAAACAGTAATAGAACTAATCAACAAAGAAGACATAATTCACCTTATAAAAGAGCAGACACAGGTCTTGTACAAACAGGTGGCATGTATTAATAAATTGAAAAGTGTTATCGGCCAGAGGTCGCCATTATTAAGATACAAATTCATATAAACATATAAACAACGAAACATTGCTCAAATAAGTATTTAACTAATTCTCTCTTAAACACGCTGGTTGAGGAAGTTTTCATTGCAATGTTAATTTCTGTATTTTGATTTAGAAGAGAAGGTATTACGTACTTAAAACCTTAAAACCTTGCTGGCCATAGTTGGTCCCATGTCTTGGCATTCTATATTTAATTACTCTAAAAAGAAAGGATTAACTTTCTTCAAGGTACAATTGCGTAAAAAAGCGCGATTATTTCTCCTCTCCAGATAAATGTGTATTTCAAGTGTTTATGTATATAACTGATGCATATACAACACAGTGAGCCTTTCAAAAAACTCTCTGGTTGTTTCAAAGGAGTTTCAAAGGAACTTTCTAATTGCTCTACTGGCTTTCTTTTGAAGAGTTGTTAAAGCTTTGATGTTATTTGAAGTTGTTGTTCCCCGGATTAAAATGCAGTAATTCAAATGAGACTGCACCAAGCCATAATAAAGGGTTAATCTAAATTTATCAGGGATTTGGTTTAGAAGCTTCCAGAATGCACCAATTACCTTCAATAACTTTCATTTTGCGTTTTCTGCATGTTCATTCCGAGATAAAAATTCATTTAACTATACACCCAATGAGAAAGCTCTAACTTCACGAGGTGAAACACGCACACCGAGTTTGTGTGAAGCTTGATATCGAGGGTTACCGCGGCCAGACCATAAATAAATAAATACTGTAGACACTGGGATTCGAACACACGGCGTCGCGAAAAGATCAGCTTTGTTGGTCACTACACGAAAGCACTAATGCAATCGCCGCAGCCGACCACTCGTCGTGATAACCTGCAGCACACTCTCGCGCTATGCAATGCACATCGTCGTTCTGATCAATTAACACTACAATTGAACTAATATCGTCGCCACAAGTTCGACGACCGAATTAAGCATAACCATGAGCCCTCCAGGCTAAACAACGCTTTCGCACGTCCACTCGGTATAACAGCGTTAAAACTCTAACACTTTTTTCTAGTTCCCCTCAACACATGCACAGCATCATCAAATGGTTATTATCACCGAAAGCTCCAGTTACGTGATGAAGGATTTAAAGCAAGTTAGCGCGCATTGTAGAATAGCCAAGCACATAGACGAACACATAAGCGTCGAAGTTCAACAGAAACAGCGACGGCGTTGGGTACCGAAACGAAGAGCATTCCGACCATGAGCGGTACGCAAAACAGCGAGCGAAGTCGGAACAGAAATAGCCAGAAGCGACATTTAAAGTCGGAACATTAATGCGCACTCAAACAAACAAACGGATATGGGTACGTATCGCATCCTCACACCCATCGACTCTCGCACTAACTTCGCCGAACGGAGGTGGAAGTAGAAAATGCCGCTTGTTCCGTGTTTGGTATCTGTGGCGTCGCTGAGAATATAAAGGCTACTGCAGCGCAGCCCTTCCGACAAAGAACACACTTTTATCGCTTGTTTACTTCTTGTCACTAAGTGCGGGTTTGGTCTGGTCTGCCTGCACAGGCAGTGTGTCACGGTGAACATTGTCGGTATATATCGCCTTGGAGCGAAGGAGCTAAGGAGAAGCTGAAACGCCGTCGTTCTCCGCTGGAAACATCGAGTTGTCACATCGGAACACAAAGAATCACGACGGTAAGGAGAAAAGTGCTACCATTATTTAAATGTTGCCTGTGGGTTGCAAAATAATACGCAAAAAGAAGTGGCTTTTGAAGCCCTGCGCGCATCAATACAGTGTCGTCGTCCTTAGCACTCAGGAGCTGAGTAGCGAATCAGTTAGCGGAACCTCTTTTCACTTCCGAGTACTCTGCTGATTTTCCTGCTCCTTTTGTTTTGCAGCGAATACATTCCACGCTGCCAACGTTTTCGTGTACTAGAGTGCTTAAGCTTCTAAACCCGGCTAGAGTTCTTCAGGTACCTGTTTCCTTATTTTGAGATTCTGCAAGCTTCATAGTGAACATTTGTTTGACTCTCACGGCATGATCAGATACATGCACAGGAAAGACAGGCGGCATTAGCTTTCTAAGTTTAGGCTTCACTGCAGGATATTAAAATAATCATCATCTTATCGAACAGCACTCAGACGCGTCTTTTGTCTAATATGCAGCAGGAAAAGGGTTTAATACATAAGTGTGGCTTACATTGCAGTAAAGCATATCTTTTTCTGACGCCATCTTTCAGATTTATTTGGCTATATTTTTATTGCTGCGACTGCTCCAGTCGTCGCTGGTAAGTGTAAACGTCACCCTAAATTTTAAAATGATAATGAAAGTAGTTATGAAGAACCTGGCGGTGCCAGCAATATTCCTTGAGTGCCGAAGCAAGTGCGCACTGGTTCGGTACCGAACATTCCATGCATTAGTGTTAAAACGAAGTGTTAACGGCATCGCATGTAGTAATACTAATAGTAGTAGCAGCAGAAGTAGTAGTAATTATAGTAGAATCGATGTAGTACCAGCAGTATTTATTTGGATGGCCCCGAATCGAAGGAAAAGCAGGCGCAGAAAGCATGCCTCCCCAAGAAGCCTGTGCTGCAGCTAGCATAACAGGTGACAAGTAGGTAAACAAGCAAACACATCCACAGTTGTTTAGTAACGAACAAAAGCCTTTTCAAAATTAACAGGTTCACGCAGTTATAACTGAAAACAAGTAAGCAGTAACAACAGTAATAAACACTAATCTGTCTAAGCAGAAAAACCCATACCTAAATGTTTCTTACATAGCAAAACGATTCTGAGCATAAACAGGCACACCGAAGAAGGAAACTTAAAGTCGCTGTGAACAGACAGTAGTAAGATAACATTAACCCACAACAGATATACTTTAGCACAGTATTTGCAATTTTTCTCAATTATAAAGATGGAAAAAAGCAACTTCAGTTCTCTCCTAAATACATACACACGGTTACTTTCTTGAGCAGTTTCCACTCGAGGTTACCAGCGCATTAAACTAACATTGAATTCGGTTACCTTCGCTTCGTACTCGTAGCTGGTTCTGGACCTCGTAATGAATTTTGAGACAGCACGTAAGTCATATGTTATCGACAGAAAGATAAGTATTACGAAAAAAAAGTAGTCCTGCTTGACTTTAAAGACAATATGAATCGCCAAGCTAGACTTGAAAGAATGAAAAAATTGCTAATATGGAAAGTTCCGAAAAGGCTTTTTTCATTACCTCCACATGTGTACAATACGCGTAGGCCTATTTTATAAAGAAAACAAATCATGTAAATTGGTTTTACTCGAGCGACCCCCCGCAAGATTGCAGGGCATATTGGGGAATGAACAAGACCAAAATGTGTTTGCTCTTAACCAGCACTGGAAAAGACATCTTAAGACACGCAGTTAAATCTGGCCACTCTTTGTCCACCATAGATTACTGCATAAATACTCACCAAGAAACCGAAAACTGTTCTCTTGTTCATATTCCACGTCATTGAATTGTATTTTGGCGTGATGGCAGAAGGAAATATTTTTTAAATGGAAAATATAATCTTCGTTTTTAAACAATTAACTCAAGCTAATTGCCAGAAACTCAAATTATTAACTGATTAAGCCAATCATTCCGTTGCCGTCCACTTCCCTGAAGGTTGAAGCGAGAAAAGAAGGCACTCGTATCATTTGCTACATAACAGTCATCTCTGTTATTGAAAAGTTGACAATGACAATGTTGTACACAGTGAGAAAGTGGTACACGAAACAGAAGACCAAAATACACGATACCTATACTACACTTTTCTACATGCACTCGTAGAGATTTTCGCCGGACAGTTAAATAACTCCCTCAGTAGAGTATTTGCAGCTATACGAAGTCTGTGAAACTCCCATTTTTTTACTTCTATTGAGTGCTTCAGGGAATCAAAGGCCCTGCAATAATCTATGGCGACAGCAACAATAAAAACGCAGTTTAATATTGATATTTAAAAATTTTTTAATCTCTGAGAGTACAGTTTGAGGTCCTTTACCAAGCTCTAAACCATAGTGTTCGTTACAAAATAAATTTTAACATTGCACGAAATTTATTTAGCCACCTAAAAACTATGCGCTGAAACCCATCCGAGAGAAATTGTAATACTGAAATTGCACTGCAACTGTTGGGGCCCAGCAAGGTAGCACCCGCGACTTTTAGGCTGTCTGGGAATATTCCCGTAGCCTGCATTCCACTACACGCATGTGTATAGGGGATAAAAGTAACGGCACAATTCACAGACACATCAAGCTCGCCATTGCCAAGTGTGCACGTTCTCTTAATGGCGCTTGTTATAAAAACGACTTCAACTAATAAAATTGGTGACGAAAACAAAATCGGCACTGGTCGAGTGCAAACATGAGTTCACGGTTCTCCCCACATCACATTTAACGTAGTTACGGTACTCTCTTTCAGATATAACATCGTTACGTTTATTGGAAAGTATAATTTTGGTTTATTTTACACCACTCACTTGTAGTTTAAAGAGGAAGTCGTTTTTTTTTCTGCTCCCTGTGAAGTCATTCATACCTCAACAAAACAACTTAAGCTCATGCAAGATAGATTAAAACTTGTTACCATATATAAAACACGCAACCTTAATCAAACATGCATTTAATTTCTTTCTATACCGTTTAATTGCAATTTAATTTTCCGGACTTCTTCTTTACAAAATATGGGACAATGTTGTACGAGTAGCATTCAAAACACAATGCTTCAGTTTTTTCGTAAAGCCCCCCGTCTTCTATCATTTATCTGTATTGTTGCCGCAAATATTAATGGGCACAATTTAAGCAAAAAGATTTTGTTCTCCTTTCTCTTTATTAATAATCTAGTCGTATCATTCAAGCCACTTTTTTTGCTGGGTTTTTCTTTGAAAACTAAATGGAAAAATCATTAAAAGGGCATTCTACTGTCGGAGAAAAGTATAAAAATAGTTTTATATTCTGGCTGACCTAAGAACAATATGACAATAAATAGGACAGAACTAATGGTTTAGGCAGCAATTGATTTTAATTTGCAAACAAAGTCCGGCCTGTGCAGATGGTAGCTCCATGCTGCGTTCCGTCATTGCGGTTAACATGGAAGTCTCCTAGTATGAATATACTTCTTTTCATGACTATGCGCCAGCGTCATGCAGGCAGTTGTTTTTGATCATATCAGCTCAACGCAGCCTCATATTCAATCTTTGAAAATATTGAACCTTTCTTTATTTCTTAACTTCGATTGATAATTTTTTTGAAATATTTTCTTTTACTTTACATCCCAGAATGGTCGCTGGAAAAATCACGCAACGGACGCCATCGTTACACTTGCAAAGGCACCGCCATCGGCTGTGTGGTTGCCGAGATATGTATTTACTAGCACCTGAAATAGATTGTACCCGAATTACTCGTTCAATAGTTTTCTTGAAACCTCCTTAGTGGGTTCAAATGTAGTTTTAATAAATCCTATTCATTTACGTTAATTTCATGTTCAGTATTGTCATTGCAGGCCACCTAGGTGATACGGAGGTCCTCGCATTCATTTTGTTGCATAATGTCACTCCGCTCGTTATAACTTGTGTCAGCGAATGTCATAGTTTGTAGACGACGTCTACGATCAAAACGCTGCATTACCTTTTCAAAAAAAATACGTTATAATTTTTACTGCTGAATATCTGAATTCTGTAACCTGGTATTCGTTTGTTTCGGAATAAAGCTCTCGATTCTTCCCCAAAAAGATTTTCTCAACAAAATCAGTAGACTGCCCCTTCAAATGCATTGAGGGTGCAGTTAGTATAAATAATGACGCACAAAAGGTTGTCAACTGCCCCTGTATGTTAAACACGGTAATAAATTTTTAAATGCCGCATGCCTAACACTCCCCCCCCAAGAGCCTGCCAGACTAGTGGGCTATTATAAACAGCTCTTTTTTCTTAGAGCAAAAAGACAGAAGTACCTTGGCCTTTACTGCCAGCAGTCAATCCAAAAGCAACATCTTTCTCAAACTGTTCGTAATCTTTTCTTCTTGAGGACTGCTTAGCGGTCAAATGGACCAAATATGTGCCTTATTGATAGCACGTAGAAACGAATTTTCAAAACATTCAATCCTCAACTATTGCTTTGTAGCGACATCCCTGGGTTGTCCACTTCTGAGAAGGAGCACTACGAAAAATTACCAAATTACCAAACAGTTACGTGTTTGCGCTAAAGAAGAGTTCCGTATTCTGGGAACGAAAACGAACCCATAAGGTTGTGGCGTGCATTTTCCTGTTCATAGAATCATCAGTTATCTCTTCCAACTTTTATTTCTTTGTTTCACACTTCTTCCAGGAGCTCATGTGCCTTTTCCGGAAGCCATCGTTGGATTGTGAGGGGTGGTGAAAAGGGAAAGCATTGAACCGTGGTCAGTATCACCGCAAGAGCACCATGACGCAATTTTCAGTAGCATTCGTGCTAGTGTTGATGGTTTCTGGCCATAAGACATTTGGAAATAGCTCTGTTATCAAGACCTTCCGACCTCCCGCTGGACCAGCTCAAAACCTCCTATACGTTAACCTTTATCAAAATGGCGGCGCTATATTGGTCGCGGGTGGACGAAACGCTCTCTACATGCTCTCGGCCAAGGATTTGTCGACCAGGGCTATTTACAAAACAGGACCCGTAATGGACAGTGTGTTGTGCCCGCCGTACCCAATAGAATGTGATCACGATAGCAACAGAACGACAACGGATACCTACAACAGGGTTCTTCTGCAGCTGGGTACCGAACCCCTTCTTCTGGCTTGCGGAACTACGTCACAAGGCATCTGCTCAATCCATGACCTCCAACATGACTTGAACGTAACAACAAACATGGACAGGGGACTCAGAGACAACTACGTGGCTTCAAAGCGTAGCACCGTCGCCTTCTTTGGCACCGGTATAAACGAGAATGTCCTTTTCGCAGCATCAGCCTATGACGGTCGGCCTCTAGGGTTCCATCCCTACGCCGTGTCCGCCAGAATGCTGAATTATTCGGGATTCTTCAGCCTCCTATCTTCCAATGGCAGAAAGACGTCTTTTGTGAACGTAGTTGAGCGACTAAAACCTACCCTCCAAATATTTTACTTGTACGGCTTCAGTCACAATGGCTTCGCCTATTTCGTCACTGTACGTAGGCAGGCCAAATCCCGTGGAATCACCAGAACATGGCTGTCTCGTGTCTGCGAGAGTGACAAGTCCTTCCGCACTTACATGGAGATGCCCATTCAATGTTCCCGTGAACGGGCATCCCTCATTGCAACCAGCGCGACTGTGGGACCACGAGCGGTAGGAACCAACGCCACCAGTAAAGTTCTGGCGGTAGCTTTCACGAGCGAAAGAAGAGCGCCGAATTTGTACGCAGGGTCTGTGGTATGCTTCTTCGACATGGCAAGCGTCGAGAATGCGTTCACGAACGTTGTCGCAAGATGTAGCATTGGAAAGTCAAGCGCAAATTTGTCACCTCTGTACCACGAAAATCACGATGATCTGGCTTGCAAAACTGACGTAAGTGTATTTAATCACACTTTGTAACTATTATGGCTTTCAAAACTGGATGTTCAGGAAGCTTGTGTAACCTCTCATATCACACGCCAGGGCCATCAGCTGTATAGAACATTGATTTTGTGACAGGAAAAACAAAGAAAAGTGTTGGCCAAATGTTGAGGAGAATCTCCAAGTGTGGATTTAGAATGAGGCAGTAATTTCGCACCGAGATCACCGCAAGCTTTCTTTTGTGGCCGTATGGCTACGCTTGGTTTGATGTCAGTGAGTAATTACCTTCTCATTACAAGGATATAGCTTGCACGCTTGTAGAAAGAGACGTCGGAATGGAGTAATGTAGCTAAAATGCAGTGCTATATGCTCGTTATAATGCTTTAATAATCGCATATGACTATTACATATGTGCCGTGGTTGCAGTACGGCATCTACCGCCGTAGCTTAGTGGCTAATAAGTTCAGCTGCTGAGCTTGAGGACGTGCGACCAAAACCTGACCGCGGCGGTGTCATTTCAGTTAAGAAATATGAAAAACGCTGGTGGAGCCTTGCGCTGTGCGATGTCAGTGAAGGTTAAATCTCAGCTGATCAAATGTGTACCGGTCCGCTCCATTACGGCGTCTCTCAAAGGTCATGTGCAGGTTTTGGACGAAAAATACCCCATACCCTGGTGTACCACACAATGCCATGGTGTACCATATCCTAACAAATATCTCATCATATCAATGCTTACCATAGCATATATTATAAAATAGCCATACGAGGCTTTTGATTGCATCATAAGCTTTAACATCCCAAAGCGACTAAGGCTATCGGGGAAGCCGTAGTGGAGGGCTCCGGATAAATTCTACCGAATGGGGTCATTTAGCCTGCGCTGACATCGCACAGTACATGGGCCAATAGTATTTCGGCATCATTAAAATGCCACCGCCGCGGCCGAAATCGAACCTTCGCCTTTCGAGTCAGCATTAAATCACCACGATTATCTATATTGCCCATTATAAGGATGAGCTAAATGGTGGGCAAAACTCTGAATATTTGCTACCCACAACGATTTGGGAGCATAGAACTCATCATCAAGCACACGATCTACAAGATGTCTTCTAAAAGTTGGTAACTAAATGTATTTAAATACTGTAGCCAATAGTGAGAGAAAAACCGAAGGAATAACGCAGAGAGGCGAACGTTTATTTCAGTAGCACGTCTTTTATGGAGCCACCACTGTCAGAGATTTCACGTTCGCGTGCTTATGCGTACTCTTCCCTTGTCAAGGAAGCATTGTTAATTCGGGTTTCTTGACCTTAGATCTGTATTGTTTCCTTATGAAATTTCTGTGAAGTTCCGACCCGTAGACACAGCCAGATTTCATTCCGAACACTATGAACGGTAATATTCCTTTCCGGCGTTCCCTTAAGTATCGTGTTTCCCGCCTGAACCAAAAACGTAATAAAAGCTATCTACGGAGTTTTCACGTCTCTGTCGTCTTGCGAGGCGTGCTCACAACTACTCGTCATGGAATTAGAAGTTTTGCTATGCGGCGCGGTCGTGGATAACCTTAAAAAGTACTCCAGCATATGTTGGCATAGTGTTATTAGGCTCACGCATTACCACCAGGTCAAAACAGCGCCCAGCTAGCAGCAGCAGCGCCATCAGTACGCACCAGGGGGCAGACGGGAAGAGTCGCCAAAGTTCATTAAAGATCACCTGCGTTCTGTGCTGTTATACACGCACAACACGATAACCCATATGTTGTGCCTTGTGATCCGGAGGAGTAACTGTGCAATTTTCTGTGCGAAATATTTGCTTGCATATTATGCCCAAAGAAGGTGAATAGAATGGTGCGGGCATAATACTTCCAAACAACCTTCTCAACAAAGATGTGCTGTGTAAAACATTGCGATGCATCTTTGTACTTTCATCCGGCCCGATTAAGGCGATAGGCCGCGTGTATTTTAGATTTACTTTTCAATATCTTCCATTTTTTTTCAAATGCTCTCAACTTCGTTTCCCTGTTTTTCTTTCCCTATTTCACCAATCCTTACTTATGCCCGTGCTCCTTCCTTATGTTGCCCAGTGGAGTAAATTAATCCTTTGGTATACATATATTGTGGAAGAAGCCTCCAAATTATTCACTTAATTTTCGATATACGTAGTTAGTAGAAGAAACTTCGAAGCTACTGTGGAAGAGGCGCTGTGTGAGGCATGCGCGACATATCTGACGCATTTTTCTGATGATTTTTCAGGAACCCAAAGGGAACATCTCTTGCACCCCTGGTCAGAACAGCTACATTGAAAGCTCGGTTCCGCTAACTGGGCGGGCGAAGCTGACTTTGGTGCGAAGATTGGCAACTTCGCTCACCGTTATGCAGCAAAATGGCACCACCGTTGTATGGGTGGGCGACAAGCAGGGCTTCCTTCACAAGGTGGGTACAGTACGGTCTCCTGTTTAGAATCCGGGTGGCACCCGCATCAACTTTGACTTCGTGCGAAATTTCTGAAAGTAACGATTGCCGAAAGATGGGGGGGGGGGGGGGGTGGTCATTGAGCTCGGGAATGGTTGCTCTGTGCAGACCTTTGTAAGCGATATTTATTCTGCTGAAGGTTTCTAAAGCCCTCTTCTGAACTGCTGCTATTATATGTGCAGAAGGCCACTGGCATGACACAGGAAACACCATTAAATACGCCAGGTCCAGAACATTAAATTAAGCAGGTGCGTTGATAGGCTTTGCTTATTGGGAGGTATGATGGTTTTATGCACGTTGATTTAGTGGGTACCCAAAGTAGCCGCAGCCTTGAGCGGGGCTTTTTCATGAGTAGCGGTACAACTCTGCTTTAAAAAGACGACTTGGGGCGGGAGGATATTCGGAGGGAGTTTATGAGGTGAAGACACTGTAGGGAAAAGGGATGTACTAATGCAGAGTGGCTAGAGTGCGGGATGGATATTTGTGGCCGTCGTGAAGCTGGACGCATGATACTGGACATCACTGGGGGCCTGTGCGGTTTGGTATGCGATGGGGTACCACATTAGGCTCGTAGGAGCTGCTTGTTGCACCACAGGATCCGTTGTGGCGCGGCCATTGACGCTCTAAGCAGAAGATGACAAACCGATAGGAATCACGTGACACCAGGCGCGATGGTCTCTAGCGCAATAAAATAACAACTGGATTTTTCGGCCGGTTCCGGTTATGAATCATTCTGCTCTCCGGGGCTCTTCAAGGTAAAGCCTGCAGATATTACAGCACAATTGTCGTGAGGCTTTCTACATAAACTCGTGGTCGTGTTTAGTATAAGCCGAGAGTTAAGCTTATGAGCTTGCACCACCGGTTCCGTAGAGTTAACCTTAGCAGGTTAACCCAGCACAGCGTTGCAGGTAATTTTTAAAGATCGCAAATGCTAAAATCTTTCATGCATGTAGGTTTTTGCAAGGAAACAATGGACTGCTAAATTGAATGCTATCGCGCACGGAACCTGCGATGACACGCAAGAAACAAAATATATTTTGTAACGTTTTGAACCATTACCTTGGCTGTTAATGTCTTCTATCTCAGGGCTAAAGCGTAGTTCAGTGAGTGGCCCCGGCAAATACCAGCTCCCACCAACAGGTATATGAAGTCTGCATTAAAGATCTGTTTTTTCATTTGCCGCTTATCTTCTTTTTAGTTTTGGTTTTGTGCGCTATGAAAAGATTCACTGTTCTTGCACATTGATTTCTGTATGTGAGCTGAACATAGGGTAGCGTGTACACTGTGAAAGCAGATAACGAAAGAGCTTAAAATGCCACTGTGACGGCGTACTTTGTGTACCTACGATTATCAAAATATGGCTCTGTATTTGTTAATCGATGTTGCAGTTCTGTATATGACTATGTTCGATCTGTCTTGGGGCTTTTGCTCTGGGTTGTTCTTTCATAAATAATGAAAAAATCTCCGACGAACGTTATGAAGGCTCTCAGTCATCGGGTAGGACTGACAACCATGTTGCCTTAAAAAACCCAAAAATATTTTCACGCTACAGAGACTCAAGTTTCATGCTTAGTTGTGATGGCAGAAAATATAAACTATCTGCACTGCAGTGCTAATTATTCCTAGACTGTGCTCTTACAGTGCGTTTTGTTTTAAAATAGTTTGTGTGCTTGTTATGTGATCGAAGAAAGGAGTGTGGTCCTCAAAAGTCCGAGCTTTTATTAAAATCTTTCAACAAGATCAGTTGGAGCAAACTAGCATTCCTCCTCCTTACTCCCCAAAACCTACCACTCTATCGAAAAACAATGGGCTTACTGTCAGCAGTTTTGCAGGCAGGCGTATTCCATTTATAATACATGAATTTCTTTCCCCTCAATTTTTGCAGATTTTGTTACTGAGTGACACGACCCATCATCTGGTATCGCTGAACTTCTCAAAGCACGGAACCACGGGAATACAACGGAGCACAGTAATTGATGATAGCGGAGCATACGGCTACTTTTTGATAGGCGAGGAGGTAAATCTCCAAGCTTTTCTCTGAAATTCATGAACATTTGCTATAATGCCATGCTTAGGATTCGCTGCTGTCACTGTCGCTTCTTTACTGCATTCTTAAAATGAGCCTTCTGCCACCTCAAAAGAGTAGGACGCTCATCAAATATATTGATCTTTAAGCGAACACAAATCAAATGTTCGCGTGAACGGGTTGTCTTATGATGGAATGTTTTGATGTTAAGCTGTTTCTCGCGGTGATTTTCATTTGTTCTGAAACAACCTTAATTGAACGTGGGTTTCGTTGATCTAGCCCTGTACCTTCACAAAGATTTAGTCGATGCACCAAGCAAACTGTCTTCCCGTAGTGTAGTTGCTGCAACTGCACTACAATGCCATCTTTCGAACTGCGTTGGACACCAAGAGGCGACTGACGGTTAGCTGCCGCTTCGACTGAACCGCAACGACAATCTTTCTGTCGCGACTCCACTAGCTACATCGACTCTTTAACATCCTTCGTAGTGTTGCTTTTAACTAAGGCTGCCATTTTACACTAAGTATGCGAGTATGCTTCCTCACGGCTGCCTATCCGGCATGTCCCGTACTCTTGACTGCTCCACATGACTCGACTCACCAAAATGGCTCGCTTACATGGCTCGTAACATAGGGTTCTTTAATTGTATCCAGAGGGAAAGATGATGGCGCTGCACTAAATCTACCAGGAACGCGCCAGGCATGCCAGGATTGCATGACATCCGATTAATCTGGTGGCTTGTTAATTGTTCAAAGGACTGGAGTTTCGGTTCATTCATATTTTCATTTATATAGTGGTGGGGGAGTTCTCAAGCTGCTCAGGCAGTTCATTTGAAATCCAAAGTATCCGAAGGCAGCAAGAACTGCACTGCAACAAATGTGGTCACTGTAAAGAATACGCAGGTAGAGTAACTGTGCTTCTGTGATAAAATTCAGAGATGTAATCTGCTTTCGCTGTCACGAGCATCGGTCATTTAACGTGAAGTGGCGCATGATCTTACCCGCCTGTGTCGCATTTCTTGTTGTATAAGAACAAGAAAATAATAATTTAATGTTTCACACTGGCGTGCTCTTCCGTGAGAGGCTAATGACGTTGACGAAGCTTTAAGTTGTTTACGTCGTGACTAATTACGGCTGGTGGGAAAACTTCTTCGGGTGGTCTCCTTTGGAAAGAAGTGCGCACATGTTCTGTATATTGAGATACCAAAGCTGGGTTTCGAAAGCTGAAAGAGGGAAAAAGGTTAATTGCTAATTTAAGACTCAGCAGCCTGCTGCAGTGCTCACTGTGCACATCTGTCGTCGCTGGTGTAGGAGACACTTATCTTATGGAATTGGAAACTATTTTGCCAAGCGCCGGTTATGGTAACCGTACTCGTCGAGGGTTGCATTTACTTGATTTCGAAGTCTGGCAGTGGCCGCGTATACCACGTAGAAGCGACTTTCACTTCATGAAATAGTTTTCGGAAATTGCTGCACGCTGCACCTGTCAGCACGTACACTGACCTCATTTATTCGTGGTACCACAGGTTGCCTTCCCAGTTCATGTCTTTCTTTGCGAAATCTGTATGCGAACCGCCAGGACACGGTAAAAGCCGGCACATTGTGACCGCAAACATTTTTCGCATACTAGGGTGAAGGTGAGGGCAACTTTCACATGCGCGAAACTTTTTTTTTATTCAGAACTCCGAAACTGAAGAAGCTTATAAAATTTACGATTTTAGGCGGTAACAATTTTTGAAAATTATATTTGTTGGCCAGAAAAAAAAATTGGTTTTTCTTTTTAGCTATGCTCGGCAATATGAACAAAAAGCACTGTCTCACTGTACGCAAATTCGGTGCTCCTTTACACTTTTCGCATTTATGCTCAATTATTCCAATTTACAGTAACCAGATTTTACCATACGGCAATTTTATTGTAAAGCAAGGCTTTTTTGGAATACCATTTTTGCGAAAATTCTAACTTCTGCAGATTTTCATTACAAGTTAGAAGATCAGCAAAAAAAAATTGAAATTCTTCCGTGAACGCGTTGCCTTATGAGAGAAAGCTTTGATATGTTACGCTGTTTTTCGCGTTGATTTTCCTTTGTTGTAAAACAACCTTAATTAGACGTGGGTTCTGTTGATCCAGCCCTGTACCTTAACAAAGCTTTCAGTCGATGCACCAAGCAAACTGTCTTTACGTGGTGTAATTACTGCAACTGCACTGCACTGCACTGCCATCTTTCCAACTGCGTTGGACAGCAAGAGGCGACTAACGGTTGGCTGCCGCTTCGACTGAACCGCAACAATAACCTTTCTGTCCCGACTCCGCCAGCTACATCGACTTTTTAACATCCTTCGTAGTGTTGCTTTTAACTAAGGCTGCCATTTTACACTAAGTATGCGAGTATGCTTCCTCACGGCTGCCTAACCGGCATGTCCCGTACTCTTGACTGCTCCACATGACTCGACTCACCAAAATGGCTCGCTTACATGGCTCGTAACATAGGCTTCTTTAATAGTATCCAGAGGGAAAGATGATGGCGCTGCACTTAATCTACCAGGAACGCGCCAGGCATGCCAGGAATACATGGCTTCCGATTAATCTGGTGGCTTGTTAATTGTTCTGAGGACTGGAGTTTCGGTTCATTCATATTTTCATTTATATAGTGGTGGGGTAGTTCTCCAGCTACTCAGGCAGTTCATTTGAAATCCGAAGTATCCGAAGGCAGCAAGAACTGCACTGCAGCAGATGTGGTCACTGTAAAGAATACGCAGGTAGAGTAACTGTGCTTCTGTGATAAAATTCAGAGATGTAATCTGCTTTCGGTGTCAAGAGCATCGGTCATTTAACGTGAAGTGGCGCATGAGCGTACTCGCCTATGTCACATTTCTTGTTGTATTTGATCCAGAAACCAATAATCTAATGTTTCACACTGGCTTGCTCTTCTGTGAGAGGCTAATGACGTTGACGAAGCTTTAAATTGCTTACGTCATGTTTCTCATGCATACTAGGTAGAGGGTGAGGTCAACTTTCTCTTGCGCGAAGCTTTTTTTTTTTCACAATAGTGAAACAGAAGCTTCTAATGTGTACCATTTAAGGCGGTAACAATTTTTGGAAGTAATATTTGTTGACCACAACAAAAAAAAAAGGTTTTGACTTTTAGCTATGCTTGGCGATATGAACAAAAATCACTCTCACTGTGCGCAAATTCGGTGCTCCTGTACACTTATCGGCATTTAACCTCAAATATTCCAATTTACAGTAACCAGATTTTACCACACGGCATTTGTATTGTAAAACAATGTTTTTTTTGCAATACGATTTTTGCGAGAATTCTAACTTCTGCAGTCCCGTTATGTTTTAGAGCTAATCCCAGACAAGCTAGGTACGAAACCTTGTCTTCACGGTATTCCAGAAGTGTAAGAAGTGTTCTTCAAGAAACTCACACACACGGTGGCGCCAGCTTTCTCGCCAGGTAATATTTAAAAATTTATTGTTCATTGCTGTCGGCGCTTTAGGTATTTCTCTTTATATTCATGTATAGTTTGTCAGTCCTCAGAGACATAATCGTCCATGGTGTAGCAAATCCCGCTGCACCCTGAACCAAGCCTTATGTTGATCCTCTGTGTGAGTGTTCATTCCAAATAACCGCCGCCTTTTAGCTGTCTAAAGAGGGTGTTATAACATCACGCTGTAGGCATCTTCTTGGCACGGGGTATAAAATAATAAAAATCGAACAATTAGCTGAAATACTCGACAAGTGGAAACTATACTGCGATACAATGGCGCTCTCAGTGTTCATTTTAAACATCTCCTAGAGTACTAATAATTTTGCTCCACTATATATACATGTACGCTATCTCTTCGAAAAAGAAGTAAAAATATTGTTGCACCACCGTGGCTCCCACAGGGAAGAAGATCCGGCTAGAACTGTTACGTGTCGGTTCCAAGTACATTGAGATTCACTTCTTAAGAGCGTGAGACGCACTTTCGACGAAATCTATAACCCTATTTGTGTAGACGCTGCAGGACGTACCGCTACTCTCTCTCCGTGCGCAGGTCATGCGGATTCCTGTTGGCTCATGTAGAGTATATGAACGGTGTTCACAGTGCATGCGAAGTCGTGGAGACCCTCTTCGGTGCGGCTGGTGCGGAGATCACTGTGCTCACTTCGCCGAATGTCCTCACCGCGAAAAATTCACTTTGGGTCGCTGCCCCATAGAGGTCACACACGTAAGTACCAGTACAATTCGAGGTTCTTGATTTCTCTAACGTTATTGAGGTTCATGCAATCTGGCGCTGCGCTGCTAAGCAGGAAGCCTAAGAAACGAAACCAAACGACACCAAAAGGAGAGAAATCATACGTTTCAAAATGACTAAAAAAATAGAAAACGTGTTCACTCTACAATAATAGACTTCACCTTAAGCTAAAAGACTTGAGCGAAATCACGGCTTCTTCTAAGGAAGGCGGGGGGGGGGGGGGAGTGTTGCTTACTTCACTCTCCGAAGCATGACCGCAAAGTTATAGCCTATGTCGTCGTCAAGAACCAGTTATACATGAAGGGATCTGCATGCAGCACACCTGCTACCCGAACACTTTAGCTCCAGAGTGGCTCGTCTTCCTCCTCTGTTTGGGCACACTTAGCGGCAGTGGCACCACCCAGGAGTAGCGGCGCGAAGCACATTCATCTGAGAAACCGGCCATGTCTCTTCGTTTAGCTTGACGCTAGGGTGCACTCAAGCGCTACCTCTATATTGGAATCGCTTCCATGTGGTCAGGCGCCGTGGCTTCCCAGCAGTGTCGATGTGCCGTGCCTGCAGAAAGAGTGGTTCTCCGCGTGCTGCTGAGTTGAGCCACCTCATAGCCGTGCGCAATGCCATAGGTCAAGAATAACAGAGAAACTTACGAACCCAGCGGCGCCCGTGAGGCAACTGAGAGTGATAAAAGGGTCGCAGGTACAGCCCGTGTGAAACACTGTCTCTCTCCCCGGGTCCTAAAGAGGTCACTGACGAGATCACTGACGAAGGAGGGCTGGGGCATTTCATGGGGACAAGCACACTGTGACGCCCACTTTACTGTTGATTTCTTCCCTATATCTTCGGCTGGCTGTCCGGAAGCGGTTCACCGAAAAGGCCTGGAAGGCCTTTATGTTTCTATCGTTTCACTGTAGTTATGGGAACTAATGCGATAAATTTGCTGCACAGTCATCTCAGTTAGGTATATTTCACTGAAGGTAAAATATGTGATTTATTCTGTTGCTGTGTACATTGCCAATGTCAAGACAACAAAATCACATAGAATGAGAGCTGAAGAGAAAGAGTAACCGTTTTATTGAAACACGCGTAACGCTATTTGCACTGCAGCAAGAGCTAAAATCCTTGTGGCCTTTAGCTTGACAAGTAATCAAGGTTTTGAGTCTGTAGTGTCGTAATGGCAAAGAATTTGCCGCAGGTTTTCCATAGTATATACGTATTCATAAGTAGAGCTGAAAAGCAGGAATACAATGAAATACCCTCTAAAATGGACAGCCTCTCAAGTGGAAAACGCTACGAGAAATGCGCACTTGCTAATAAAGTAATTCAATCAGCGCTATTTACAATGTCCCGACGCTGCGCCAAAATTGTCGACACTGCTTTAGAAAACGTTTTATTTATTTGCGGCATACAATATGTTCTTTAATTTTCTCCTATAATGATCAACATCTGTTGAGCAACTTGTAACAAATACTCTGGTTTCATAGACTGGAACTGCCTATTCCTTGCCTTTCGCGCGATTGTTACAGACGCATCCTGTGAATGGGTCCCTGTTTGGCGGCACCCCCTTAACAATAGAGGGCGACAATCTGGGATCGCCGGAGCACAAACCTCACAGCAGCATTGAGATCCGAGTTGGCGGCAATGTGTGCGACATCGTAAAGTGGAGCTCCAAGCGGTCAGTATGCATGGGCACAAAGCGTGCACGAAACTCGTGGTACATCAGTTAGTGTCTGGCGAAATGGGTTCGGCAAAGCGGCATCTCCAATAAGTGACCAATCACGAGATGTGTCGTTAGTGCACTATAGCTCCAATAATACCTGCAGCTTGCAGCACACCTGCAGAAAGGGCGCTACTGCTGATTGCAGCTCAAGTTATCGCATGACTAACGCGCATCGATCTACACTCCTTATTTGGTCAGAATAAAATAAAATTGCAGTGTAATATTTCTAAGCCGAAACCGACAGCTTTTGTAGGACCCACTCCCACTGTATTTACATACAATACCGATGATTCCAGGAATGCAACAATATGTAAGTGGAAGAATGATCAAAGATAATACGGTCAGAGCTGCCCTAGAACCAGACGCGAGAAGTTTCTTGGGCAAGTGCTAAGTACTTACACTTACACTTAGAAGATGATTGAAGTTTAAAGGCGCCAAAACCACACACACACACACGCACGAGAGAAGAGAATGGGACAGTGGGCGTGTGTGCGTTTGTGTGTGGTTTTGGCGCTTTTAAAGTATAATGATCAATCACTAACTAGCCCAACAAGAAGTTCTCTTAAACTTAAGAGATGGTTCATGTGAGTTCCTGTAAATTATGGGGTGCAGAAAAAGCATTGTATTTGTCGTGACGTAAAAAAAGATGGAAGTTATAAGATTTTTCCAGTCATAGTTATACAGTGAGCTGAATATACGGGATGTAGCGTTCACCTTCATAGGAATTAGACATCTCTCAATTTTTCGCTCTCTTTCAATTATTCAATTTCATCGAAAAAGTTAGTAAAGGGTTTTCACTTCCATCTTTCAGAGTGTTGTGCACAACTCCTGCTGGACGGGGCGCGTCGAAAGTAGACATAGTTATAACAGTAAAGGACACGCTAAGAGGCGCGGTCAAAAGATACGACGTGATCAATACTCGCACCATTAAATCTGGCTTCGAGTACAAGGTACGTGTGATGTTGGCTTGGTTCTTTCTTTTAGGGGATTTAAAGTTCGATTGATGAGTGCGTGAGCAATCCTAACTGTTCGTTCCTTGTGACAAATGGGCGCGTATTTATGTCTTCATTGTTGTAAAATTTGCGTCGCTGCCCTATTTTTAATCTTGAAACACATTAAATACGTTTTTACGAGTCTAATCAGCAAAGCATCAATATGCATAACATTGCATAATCACTTCCATTCATGCGAAAGCAGTGGCGACTGATTCTTGGGAGGAGTTCTGCATTTTGCCTGTTCTTGGCGCGTGTTTCGGGCATTTCTAACGTTTTTTTTGCTCTTTCTAGGTGGCGGGGTTCAGTAGCATAACTCCAGTTTATGATCCAACATCCGGAATCACGCACGTCACTATCACCGGCTCTAATTTCGACATAGGGTCGCAACAGGTCGTGAAGATCGGCAAAAGTGTATGCGGAATTGAAAGGTAACTGGCATACTTTTTTGTGGCTTCTGAAATGGGGCTGTTCCGAGTCTCGCTTATGCGAACACTGCTTCCGAGGCTATTACTTAAGATTGCCGTATATAAGATATATAGCCCTGGACACGAACGAGGTCGTCTTGCAGTTGTCCAAATTAAGGCGAGCTTTTTCAAGTGCTCTTTGCGGAGGTTTATTTTTTCTTTAGTACAGTCAATAGTAATAACGTAATACCTTAACTGAAGGACATGTAACGATAGGCAATTAAATATTGCTAATAAACTTGAAGTCTACCATTACTGCCTTAAGGGTAAAAAATGAGAGAAACTAAAAAATCGTAGTGTGCAAGAATTATTACGCTGCGTGATATTGTCAACAATATGAAAATGTAGCTATATTTCTTCTAGTCGTTAATGTCACAAAGATACTTAAAATACCGTTCTTCGCCCGAAATATGTAGTTCGCTTAAAATTGGTCGGTTAAAACTGAAGTGTTCGTTCATGGTTAGGGGCGTACCAAAAAAAAGAAAAGTTAAGATCAGCTGACTCCGCTCCAAAATGTTTAAAACAATATCGCAGCGTTTCTTTTCTGTCTATTTTTCTCTGAGGAAGAACCTGGCTAGTGCGGTTTATAAATTCCGCACTACCGATTCCCCTAATACTTTAATGAATGCTAATGTATAAGACAATGGAAACTCGAAGAAAGCTTTTGCGACTAAAATTTCTCTTTTTATTAAAAAATAACAAGTTATAAATTAGCCCGCACCCTTACTTAAAACCACTAGTGACGCGATTAACGAATCATCGTCACGCCCGGTCCTTAACGCGTTATCGTGCGAGAACTAAACTTGTACAAATATTCTTATTTTCCCCGAACAATAACTGAGTAAAACCAGCTTCCTTTGGGTGGACGAATAAGCACTAAGATCATTGCCAATTTTTCTAAAGACTTTTGAATGTTGTATGTCCAGTTCTGGCAAAGAAAATAATTGTAGTTCAATTTACCTCTTTTTGTTCGAATCATGCATGTGTTGTCTTTGGTTTGTTTATCTTTTCATTTGTGTGCTAAATATTACCATGCCTTGTATCTCGTTGTATTGCCACTCCTGCCCGAGCCTACCAATGCTGGCAGTATTGAATAAATAATAATAATATTATTAAAAAATGAGAGAAATTAAGAAATCGTAGAGTGCAAGTATTACGTGGCGTGATACCGGCAACACTATAAAATATAGCTAAATTTCTTCAAGTACGTGAATGTCACAAAGATGCCTAAAATACCGCTCTTCGTCCGTAATATGTAGTTTGCTTAAAAATGGTTGGTTAAAATGGAAGTGCTCGTTCATCGTTAGAGGGGTACCAAAGAAAAATTAAAATCAGCTCATTCTGCTCCAAAAAGCCTAAAACAATGTCGCAGCGTTTCTTTTCCGTCTTTTTTTTTCTGAGCAAGAAACAGACTGTCTAGCAGAGGATGTCACACGGGCGTTCCCAACCTCATTCTTCCGCTCAAACCGTCAGCGTGGCATGGGGCTGTGTTCTTCATTTTAAAACGAACATCTATGCGGGGGTGTAACAGAAAGCGAAGGGAAGAGGCGGTTCCGGCCCCTGGAAGCGTAATCTGGGCGTGAAGGACCCACCGCAGTCGAATTTCGTTATGAAAGAAACGACACACTCTAAATTTTAATACGCCTATATTGGTGCAAAAAGCTGTCATTTAGCGCACTAATTTTTAAGAAAAGATGTTCGCTAGAAGACAGCTTATTCCCTTTTTATTCCTTTCTGTTTAGGATTCACATAATCGCCTTCATTGTTCCTGGTCAAACTCTTTCGCCGGGCGCATACTCTAAGTTTTCTCACGGTGTGAAGTTGGCTGGTGTCACTGGGTACCACTCCGGGCATTTCGGCCAGCAATAGCGATATTCACCTGGTTACTCACACCTTCAGAGTTGCAGTGTAGCGCAGCACCCCGCTGGCCTAGGGGACGGTTGCAACTATTCGCCGCACCCGCTTATTTTCGTGTGACTTGGGATGAAGCTACTGGCTGGGACGTACTCAGTGCTGTACGTGTTTAGACAAAAATATACACGATATCAAGTATATGTCTGATTTGTATTTCCAGATGTTTTATGTGCAGCGAACTTAAGTAGCACGGAAGGTGAAATCAAGAAAACACAAGCAGCGACCGTCTGTCTTAAGTGTTTCCTCACCTTGTCTTCTCTTGCATCGGCTCACTTGATTATGGCCCGAAATATTTCTTTTTCTCTATCATCTAATGCGCTTCATTTGAGCATCGCGAATGCTTCAGATGTCTTGATAACAAGCGGAGCTGTTCGCTTCTTGCACCAGAGCCCATAGGTTCTAGCAGAGATGCAACAACCCTCGCACTGCGACTTGATAAAACATAAGCTCGCATGGACACTTCTCTCAAAGGCTGTCTGGAGCCACTATATGGAGCTTGGAAATTAAATATATTAGCGTGTAACTGCAAAATTTACGTTGGTCTCCGCAGAAATGAGCGTTTTTGTGGGCCCGTTTATATACTCAGCAAACCTCCCTTGTGCATGTGCAGGAGTCTTGCTGGTGTAACTAAACTGCTGCCCAGCTAGGGCGGCTGTCAAATTGAGGTAGTAAAGCCTCCCTATTTTCCGTACTCCGGTAAGAACACGCACTCTGCCCGATTGGCTAATGGCAGCACCACTCTCCGTGACGTTATTGTACTGAGGCGCCATTACCTGTCATGAGATGTGAGTGAGGTCCATTGTGCAGCGCTACGAAAAAGCCATTTACATACGTCGACTATTCGTGATCGCCAGAGAACGTAGGGTAGCGGTCATTGACACAGAAATGTAATGCGGTGGCACTGCTGCTGATTCACTTTTGCATGGCTTACAGGGTGGCTAAAGCTCTGTACTTGCGCATATGTGGCTCACAGTAGAGCCGGCAAAATATAAGCTTGGTATGAATGGACTACTGATGGAGTGATCATGGAGTCATGACTCACATGGCAGGCGGGATAAGAATATCTGTGTTTGCTACAGGCTCTCCCGATTCACTCATCGTGAAGTGCTTGGCAATTTGCAGTTGCTCGATGCGGCCAGACTCCTGATTGCTCAACCATCCTTTGAATTATCAATTTGCTTTCTTTGCCTATCTTTGGTGCATTGCAAATTTACCTTCCCGTAAACTTTTCACATCAGAGCAGAACTAAGTGAAGATTCTTCGGCATAGGAAATGAAGTATTTGGCAAAATTCTTCTCACACACTCTTCACGTAGAATTGCCCTCTACTATGCATTTGCGTTATCTTTAAATGTTCCTACAGTCACCTAACAAATTGGCCACGCTTGCTGCCATGCAGATGGAAGCCAAAAGAATGCGGCAAACGGCGGAATATGAAAGCAGCTTGTGATGAGCTGAGGGTGAGAAGCGGTGAACCTGATCTTCCTTCCACGTGCCTTCAGCGCCGTTGAGGGTGGCGCCGAAAACACGACCACACTAATTATGCGGCGATTTGACGGCGGCGCAGTGATAGGCGCCTCCACTGAGCTCCCATTGGTAGACACGAAAGCTGCCGCGGTCGATCTTATACTCAGCACCTCAGGACATGTGTTTCCTCACAGGGCGATGTAGTGTTGTTAGGATGATGTAGCGCATAAACGGATAGCGGAAGCGAAAGATACTAGTTATCAAAGTGTAGATTGCTTTAAACGGTCGATTGCCACCAGTCTTCACAGCCGTACATCAACAGTCATTGGATGTTTCTGAGTCCGCCAATCGGATGCAGTGTGATAGGGCAGTGAACGCGTATGTCCTTTCCACCGCTCCATTTGTGTCATGTGCGCGTTCAGTGCATGATGCGATAATGTAGCGAAGGACACCTTGTGAAAAGTTTCTGAGCTTCTATGCTTTGCGCCGGAATCACGAAATTCCAACATGAGAGCCTGGAAAGAGCTGCAGTCAGGCACGTGTAAACGAGATCCTACCATTTGCATTGTTTCAGGGGTTTAATATTTGACACTAAGCTTTGCCTAAACTTTGCCCCTGTTAACCTTCCCTACGCTAAACCATAAATTATGCAAGTCTGCATCGAGTAAAGCACTTTTGGCCTAGAACACGGCATTTCAGGGCTGCGTAAACGTTCTATTCTTTCCTTTGGAAGCGTTTTTATTCTTTAATATGGCTGGCCCGTCATGTACTCAGAACTAGCCATACAGTTCATGCGTTACAAACTGCTGAAGTTGCTTGAGCAAAGAAATTGCAGTTTTGCAGCGTTTATGTTTCCCTTAAATTTCCGTGCGAAGCGAATATTACTGTCAATCGGTCTGCTTGTGACTAATCTGCACTTGCCTTCATGCGACAGGATTAACGCTACATTCCTGGAATGCTCAACGAACACTGTGGATGGAGATCAAGTGGCACAAGGCATGCAAGTCTTTCTTACTATAGATGGCGCCCAAGTTCCTTTTGTCGCAGCAGTCAATCCTGGATCCAAGCCCACATTTAAGGCAAAGCCCGTGGTCGATGACATTGAGCCCAAGAGATCAACGTACCGGCAAGTGGCACATAATCGACTTGTGCTCCATATTGTATACTTTACTGTAGCAGAATATTTTGCTACAAGGAATCGAGGCCTTAACTCGACCGTACTAGCCCATAGTGTATCTGAGCTTCTCGTCATGGCTTTTAGAAATTTGATTTGAAACACTCGTAACCTAATCTTTTTTCGTCAAAATTTACTATGTCAAGTTTCGGCAACTGTCTTAAGAGACGCGCAGCAGCAATGACTACTTCACAAAAATTACAGTACGATATTGCAGGCATGGCAGTCATGGAGGTCTTCTCCGCTTTTCAGTGGCATTCTCTTCTCTAGAAATTTCCTTCAGCATGACAAACGGCGTGTCTCCACACGCGACAATTCTCTTTCTCCTCTCTTCAAGGGCACGGATGAACCTCTCTTCCTTGCTGAACCTATCACGCCGATGCTGGCCTTATGCTGATAGATCAGGGTGGAGAAGCGAGCGTGCATGACCCTATACAAATGTGTTCGCACGCGTGATGCACGCCTAGGCACTATACTATTACAGCCACATGCACTCTCAACGTTACCCTGCGCACATTACAGTACCCGGCTACTTAAACACTCAGCAGAAAGGCGCCCTCTCACTCGAACTTAATAAACACTCCGAATGGCTTAAAAAAGTTGTCTACAGGGCTGGTTGGTATAGCATATAAAACTTTGAAACCGCAGGTAAACACAAAGGACATTAAAACTGGACGGCACAAGAGCATTAGTCCATTTCTCTTGTCCTTGGTCTTCACATGCACCTTCAATATAGAGTACTCCGATTGGCATCAGCATTTCGCCCGACCTCAGCTGTCAACGAAATCTGTATGGCCGGAAGACTACACTCCGAGTACATTTTTTACCTTCATCTGAACTGCGCCGGCAAGGTCTTAATATTTAACACAGCTTCACCTCGTTGCTTTTCAACTTCCGCTCGGTAGCGACGCACCGTTTCAGGTACTTATTGTCAAAACATTATAGCACTGTTGCAAGGTAGATATCGTAGATACTGGAAGGAAGAGACCAGATATATACATATTTCTGCATTGTTTAATGTATTGCTACCGTGCATTTTTGTGTTGGTGAGGGTGCAATTCACGACAAGTGGACAGCGAAAACTCGGGAGTAGTCATTTATGAGCAGTTTTGCAGAACACCAGTGGATTAAAATGCTCATAAGAAACTTCAACGTGCTCAACATTGAATCTAATGTGGTGGGGAGATTCATTATTGTAACAGGAGCAGATGTTGTCTTCAGAGCTGTTGAAAACATGTTCTTTACCTGCGTGTGCAAGACTGCACCTGCTTAAAATAGTGCTTGAAAACTCTGAATATAGGACTGTAAAAGAACCCAGGTCCCACTGGCAGGAGTCAGTGAGTAGCTTGTCACAGCTATGCACAAGCGCTCTGTCGAAACAGTGTTGTACGGCATTTGCAGTGGACGCTTCAGTTTTGCTGTGAAGGGCGCTCACCTTGACAGCGTCATCAATCCCGTCATTGTGACTCGAGTCACCTCTCTGGACGGCAAGAAGCACGAAGAGATCAAGAAGGTTAGTTGCTTTCTGCGAAAGGTAAAACGGAAATCCTTTAGAGTTAACTCATGGTTATTTATTGCAAGATAAAATTTCTGCGACAATGTGTCGTAGGCCTCCAGAGGTATCTTTGGACGACGACAGGCGTTAATAGCGTGCAGCAAAGAAAAGACGCGAGGTCGCTCGCAATGAAATTGAAAACAATCAGAGCAAAAATTTTGCTTCCTGCGACTACACCTGCATTGCGATATTTTCCTGCGTTTACTTTCACCATCACTGTAACACAAGCAACAGGAGGAGCATTATTAACATTGTTAGTAGCAGTCTAGGTTCTAAATGTTTATGTATTAGTGGAAATGGCATATGCCTGCTGTAACTAAGTATTTAATAAGGTCATAAGGTCAGCCTTCTGCAATTTACAGTTTTTCAGAATTCATTGTGCAGCTATTCAGTGAATTCGAGGTCAGTGGGTGCGCGCGAGGGCTGAATAAAGGACGAGACAAACAACTATCGCTATCACTCCCTCGTCCAGAAAAGGGAAAGCACTGTACAAGGTTGCACCTGTTGCTCATGCTATTCTTCAATTTCGCAGATAAATCAATGCGCCAGTTTACTGTAACAACATTCTTTGCCAAACTTAAGACTGCCGATCTCAACGCCCTGAGTTCTTAACGGCCACTTTAATCCATTCCTTGTAGACTGTTTAGACAGAAATAAGAGAAAGGACGGATTATGCATCGTCATGTCTATCCTTAGTGATATTAATTACAAAACAGGCGAACTACCTCTTTATTGACCTCTATGTACCTTATTATTTCGCTAGCGCGGCATCAATATCTTAAAACACTTGCTATTCTCGCTACTCCAAACTCGGCAACATTAGATTGTTTTATTTTTTTTTTCGGCGCTTTTCTAAAATATTAAAAATTTTGTGTTGACATACTCTTTTCTACTTGGCATTTCCGCTACAATTTAAAATGATTCGCAAAAAATATTTATCACTTTCGCATACCTACTCTTCGCACATACGTTCTTACACATACGCACGGTGGTAAAAAATAATATTTATTGTCTCGTTTTCATGATTCCTCATGAGGCAAACCCCATGAGTCACGGCGCGTTGGGATCATCCCGGAAATACTTCGAATTAAAATACCAGAAGCGGAAGTGAAAGGTAGAATGATCCCTGATGCAATATTATGTTCACTCACTGATGCTAAAAATCCATGTTCTGCAACCAAATTCGGGCGCTTCAGTGGCCTATTTGGCCGTGAGCCCGTAATGCAGTGCTTAATACTTCAAACGACACTTGGAGAATTATCCTCGGTGGTTTCGGTGGTAATCTGAGCAGCACTGAAACAAACAAGAATTGGGAACAGTCCCTCATGTATCTCATAGTGCACACATTAGTGCCCATTATGATTCGTCGCAGGGATCTATGATCTGTCTGTTGTGAACATGAACAGATCAGTCAAGTTTTTCCCATTTTATAATTATCTTTTTTATGCCTCGAATCAATAAATTTTTCCACAGAAAAAAATACGAGGACATCACTACGGCATCTTCTGCTACTGTCCTTCGTGGCGTATCGAATTAAATTATAAAAGTTCTTCGACAGATCTCAATGATTAAGAAATCATTCGCCTCTGCCACTACGGTGTCTGTACTTATGAGCATACTATTTGCATGTAGATTCTTCCCCTAATAAAATGCCCTCCCTTGAAATCTTCCGTGTCGTAACAGGAGGTCGCTTGTGTCGTATCCTATTTCACGCTTACAGCACTCCAGCCAGCCATTAAAATTTTCCCCGAACCTTTTTTCCATGCAGGGATGCCAAGTGACAGAAAATGGGGAGCACATGCTTTGCCCAGGAACACCGCTGACGGAATTCTCGGTGATTGGTGGAGCTGAGCTGGAGGCGAACAGTTTTCACATTGCAGCGCAGATCCGCTTTCAAATGGACGAGCTGGACCTGCCTCTAGGCCAGTTTGGCGAGAGGAGACACTTCACTTTGGTCTACGAACCGCCACCTGAATTCGACCGCTTTCCGGAAGGAGTACAGAAAGTTGACCTCGACGAGCCATCAATTGAAATAACGGCACGTTCATAGGCTTCCCACATACTGTCAGCACACATTTTTTCTGAGCATCTCTCAAGCACCTCACACCTGTTATTTTTGTTTGGTTTATGGGAGTTTGACGTCCCAAAGAGACTCAGGCTATAAGGGACGCCATAGTGAAGGGCTGCGGAAATTTCGACCACCTGGGGTTCCTCAACGTGCACTGACATCGCACAGTACACGGGCCTCCAGCATTTCGCCTCCATCGAAATGCGACCGTCGCGGCCGGGATCGAACCCGCGTCTTTCGGGTCAGCCGGCGGGAGCCATAACCACAGAGCCCCAGCGACGGCGGACACCTGTTATGTGTCTAAAGAACGAAGAGCTGGTTTCGTTTGTTGACTAACTACAAGTTTAGCTTAATCATTTCTGCTTTTAATTTATACATTTTTGTACTCGATGATCAGAGTAATATTTACAGATGTATCTA
The DNA here is from genome assembly GCA_030143305.2 of Amblyomma americanum. NCBI lineage: Eukaryota > Metazoa > Arthropoda > Arachnida > Ixodida > Ixodidae > Amblyomma > Amblyomma americanum. Next base: position 118,883 of record JARKHS020004944.1, read on the forward strand.
CAACTTGAAAGGCCTAGTAAGCCTAAAAAACTAATATCAGATCACTCAGCTCAAGTTCATCAAGCTCAAGTTCAAGTAATAGCAAGTTCATCAGCTGTTATGCAGTATTCCGCTGATTGATCGTCAACCCGTGGAGTTGATCCTGCCTATGGCGGCGCTTAGAGATGCGCGTTGATGACTGCCGCACGGTAGACATTTGATCGGCTCACTTTGCACGTGGTTATCGATGGAGACAGAACTGAAGCATTGAAAGCTGCAATTGAGACCGCAGGGAGTTTGGTTTTGCGCACAAGATGCCGATTGAGAAGGAGGGAGACTGCAACCTAACCGATCGTACGACGCGCCGTTCATCGCTTGGTGTCTCATGAGGGAAATAACCCTTGCGATATGATGCCTAACGTGCACTTTAGCGAGTTTCGTAGTCTTTCAGTAAAAACTGGACGGTGCCCTTAAGGCTAAGAGAGCAGTATACAACCCCAGGTAGTCTGGCTCATACTTTTCTGCTCCATTGTCTTCTGTGGTATATGAATACAAAATACTAGCATTTTTGTTACGGATGCGACATTTATTTTTGTTCCAAGAGAGACAAGTTAACAAAGGGTATTTCGAAACGTATCTTAAGGGGCGTAGACAAATCTTCAGAGGCGAAGAATGCGCGTGCATCGGAACAAAATTTAATTGTTTTGTAGCTATAAGTACTGCATACTTATGGTATTGGACTGGCTTTCTAGTGCATTATTTTGGGTAAAATGGCTAATATATTTTTTTCAGAACTTACATGTTTGTGCAACAATCCTTGTTTTTACCATATTATGTTTTCTTAAATAGACACCGGATAAACTGATGTCCGCCTGTATCCATGAATTACCGTGTTGTAACAGCAAAGTGGCTACTTGAACCAGACAAGAAGCTGCCAGAAGCTAAAAAAAAGTTCAAAAGATCCAATACAGGCATCTTCTTCATCAGCCCTTATCGCCAGAAAGTGCGATTACATGAAGATTATCTTATTTTCAGTCTTGACACCACACATACGAAACAGTTGGCGGAGAAATTGTAAAATCCAATTTCCTCAATATCAATTGCCTTTTGCTGCCGAAAAACATTAGTACAACAAGAAATACCAGTAGAATTTCCATTTAAAAGGAACAAAAATTGTATGGAGTGAACTTCACTTTCCGTATGAAGTCTGCAAAACTAGTCACGCTGTCTGCACCTCCTGCATTACTTCTAGCGACTGCATTACTTCTCTGGATGTTGCTAACACTACGGCATGTACTCCGTTTTTAGGGAAAACGCTTTCAAACTCTGGAAGGAGTCGACCAGCTTTCCGTTCGCATGAGCGGCGTGGATCACGCGTGTAATGTCACAACTATGACTTCTCGCTCAATCATTTGCAAGATCAGAAGCGACATCCTTGCCAGTGGCTCATCTCAGGCATTTGAGGTAAGGAGCAGCGGTCGACTTCAGCATGCTAGAGTTATTTATCTCGCACACAATAACTATCTTGTTTTGAGCTGAAAGCGGAATGTTGTTGAACCTTGTGTCACTCCTGAAGATTTGCAACAAGGATGTGCAATTAGTGAAATTGGCATACAAGCTGCTCGGTTTTCAGGAGAGTTTTAGGAATCACCGTGAACAAAAAGCGCGAACACAAAGGAGGCAGAGCAGATGGCGTGAAGCACAACATCATTAGAAATCAGCTCCAGTTTCTAGGATTCCCCGAGGACTGGAGAGACGCCGTTCCCATTTCGAGCTGTTCACTGTGGCCCCGCCATTCCCTAGCCGCCCTGGTTCTCTAGTTGGTACAGAGCGACTGCCCCGGATAAGCGGTAGTTTCGGGTTCGATCCCAAGACCAGGGCCCATTTCTCTTCAAATACGAAGCTTAATCGCAACGGCATGGTTGCGCTTGGGTGGATGCTAATGAGTTTCCTTATAAAAAATGAAATTGTCTTTGGGACATTTTCTTTGCTTTTCAAAACCACAACATTATTATTTTAAGTTGAGACTGAAGAGCACATAGAGAGCTAGTTGGTCGTTCATCATAATGGAAACAGCGCCTTTGCTCGTTATTCCTTTCTGCGCCTTCCGTGAAATTTGCGACGTTTTCATTATGAATGTAAGATGAAACGACGCGAGAAAATTTCCTTTGTACTGGTCTACTGTACCTAGCTTAGTCAGATGTATTTGAGCCGGTTAGTTTCGAACACTTAGCATGAAATGTTTCTCCACATAGGATGGCGTCGTTATATAGGCAATTTCTGTACAATACAACAAAACTGGAGGACGTAGTCATCGATATATTCACCTGCATGCATCTTCCTAAGCTCCAAACAAAAAATGAAACACTCCTCAATGTGTTGACGCTTGGAATCTTTGTAGCTTTCAACTGTTCTTTCATTGTGTTTTACTTTTCATGAAGTGACTAACAAACAATACTTAAATATAAATCACTATCTTTGACGTTTATTGCGTTCAAAAACTCAAGAAATACGCTTGGCCTCTAAATCTCTGAATCATTTGAATGAAGACATAAGAAAGCATTATTGCCTCGAGCTCAACATGAAAACTATTTCATCAGCACATAGTGCTTTCCTGGAAACAGGCTTTCCGCTGAGAGAGGACACTAGCTAAGGCGAATCGTCTAGTAGCATCTATAACTGCGCTGCCAGGTCGTTGAAACTGTTTACTCAAGCGGATATGTTTCAGAAAGAACGTGCGCTCTGCCCTGGGCTCCCTAAGTTTCTTCAGGCTTAGTGGTGTTTTGCTGTATATTGCATGCGCTTGAAATTAACTGTGAATTCTAGCAAAAGAGAAGTACTGTTGACTTTCAAAAAGTGGAGAGGCGGGGCCCGCCTAACATATGTGGTTTGGAAAGCGTGTTTCAGTTACTTTGGCACTGCAAACTTCTTGGGTGGCTGATAATGTAGAACTCACAATAGCGGCAACATCGGGGCCAATAAAGCGCATTCATGGTAGTACCAATTTTTCAATCCTGCAATACGCAAGACAGGCTACCGTCATGTACTATGCTCCGAAAAGATGCAAAACACAAGTGCTATGATTTATTCTTGGAAACACTATTCTTCAGGGAATTTCCAAACCACCGGGTGCCCTCGCGAAACCTGGGGTCTATCTATTATACATTTCACATAGCCTTGGAAGCTGATTCTTCTGCCTTTCTTCAGTAGGAATGCATCTATCTCTATTACCCTGGCAGGTGTGCCGTTTCGTACGCACAGCGTGCCATTGAAGGATCCCGGCCAACACACAAACCTACGTCTAAAGCATTTGCTTTGCACCAACGTTTTGCTCGAAACTCTACTTCAAAGACAGCCTGTTTTCTTTGTTCACTATTACGTATTTTTAAATATTATCAATTCCGTACATGTACATCATTTTTCAAACAATGCTGTGTGTTCAGTTCACCTCCGGCGCTTACCTCAACAGGTATTGTATGCTGGACAAAGCTACCCCTTGGGCGAAGTGATGCAGGCGGCCCAGGAGCCCAGCCTCGATTCGGACCTCGTCTCCGCCGGAGTGGTCGCCCCCGTCTTGTTCGTGCTCTTGGGCGTCGGGATATTCCTGCTTCTCCGAAGATACTGTCGGGCTAAAAACGCTTCGCAATCTACCTGCCCCTCCGATTTCAACGACTTCCGCTTCAAGAGCGGCGCCCGTTACAGTAATGGCAACAGTGAGAGTCATTCTCTTTTATTTGCCTAACGTCCCTCTTTGAATATCTAAGCGAGATGACCGCGTTAGAATTCAATTCTTATCCAAAAAGAATAGATGACAAGAAAGGTAACAACTAGGGTTCGAATTGATGCACCATTTATATTCGTTGTGCGTCAACAGCATGAAGCGCACTGAATATAAGCTTATAAGAAAGAATATGTCGCAAGTGAAAGCGGATCAAGATAAAAGAAAAGAGGGGAAGTCGATGACGGCCTACCAGCCACCCCCCCCCCCCCCTTTTCACGTCAAACGCCCTGACAATGACACACACACAACTACAGATAGCTTTCAAACACACGAGGCGGCTCAATAAGACCCCACAATCACTTTAATGACATAAATATAGGGAAGTTAAGCTACCGTGACGGGGACATTGGATTTGCTGTCGAACGTAACGCATTCACTACATGAATACAAAAGTTTTCCTTTTAAATGTTGCCTACTGTCAATGTGGCAGCCAAACGGAAAGAACGAGCGTTAAGGCGCAAAAGAATTGAAAATGTTTGATTAATATAAATGATGTTGTGAGCGCTTAATCTACAGTTGAGGCTAGCCACATTTCATAAGCGGGCAGGAACGAGCTCTTCATATAAAAGCATTATAATCGCTTGGAACATGAAGTAATAAATGCAGGTGAGAAAATTAACAACAGGCGGTCCTTGGAGGGCCTTTTGAACGCGTTAAGGTGTATCCAGACGACGGACCACGGACCTGTTTTGGCCCATGGACTAGCGGTCACGTGGGGTTTCGCTTCCGGTTTACGAGGTCCGCGCATGGTCCGCGGACCGAATCGCGCGAGAAATGTGAGAGCATTTTTTCTGGCCTACTTGCCTACTTGCAAACATCAAGTCTGGCAACTACACCGCACTGGTCTTTCCCGGCTCGGTGCTCCCGGCAGTCGAGGCGACACCCGCGAAAGTAGTTTTGCTTCCATTGTTAACATGTCAGCGTGGTCGGACGACGCTACGTTTTACTTTTTAGCGTTAGTACAGCTTTATGGCTCGTTCATAATTGGCATGCGCCGGCGAGAGCGAGCGAAATTAGTAGTAACGACAGCGCTCGCGACGTACACAGATATGATTAGAAAAGAACAATTGACGCTGTCTACGAGCCATAAGCGTATGCACTATCCTGCAGAATAAACGCAGATATTTTTAGGCACGTTACAGCACTTCTCACATTTCACACATTTAATTTAGCGTATGCAAACACAGACGGAAGGATATGCTCAGCCTTGTGGTGCCATCTAGTTGTTAGGCCGGGTAACTATTTCTGTCAACAAACGTACGCTCCGCTTAAGCCTAGAAGGGGCACAATCGTCACTCTAAATAAAAATAAAGAAAGTATTTCACTCATACGTGTTCTTATAGGCGAGGTGAGACCAAGCGAGAAATGGGTGCGCCTTTTATTGCCAGTGAACGCAACAAAAAAGGTAGTAACAACGATGAATGCAGTCCGAATAAAAATAATTGTTTTGGGGGGAAAGGAAATGGCGCAGTCTCTTTCTCATATATCGTTGGACACCTGAACCGCGCCGTAAGGGAAGGGATAAGGAGAGAGTGAAAGAAGAAAGGAAGAAAGAGACCGTAGTGGAGGGCTTCGGAATAATTTCAACTGCCTGGGGATCTTTAACGTGCACTGACAACGCACAGCACACGGGCGCCTTAGCGTTTTGCCTCCATAAAAACGCAGCCGCCGCGGTCGGGTTCGAACCCGGGAACTCCGGATCAGTCCGAAGCGAGCGGTCCTGCTTGTAAGCGCGCCGCCATGTTTGCCACCGTGGGAATGCAACTTTCTCCTCACCGCGGGAGAAATCTGTCCCGTACCGATCGAGCTTTCCGCTGGTTATTTAGGCGTACCTCTGCCGCGGATTCCGCTTGTTCTCGCCGCCGAATGTCGAAGCGTGAGACGAGCGTTGCTGCAGGCTCATCACGAGGCTTGGCCCGCCTTGTCGTCTGCTCTTCTGGTCCGTCGTGTGGACGCTGTCGCAGGCCAGACCAGGCCGGGCCTCGCGCGGTCGACCCCACGTGACCGGTCCGCGGGCCAGTCCGTGGCCCGCCATCTGGATACACCTTTAGCAGCCAAGCGTTCTTCATATCCGAGGATGAGCCCCTAAAAGTTCGTTATATACAAGGAGGGGCATTTAGGTTGGGTATATCTTAGGTGTCAACTAAGTTCGTTTTATCCGAGGTGTCATACTTTGTTTCGTTATATCCGAGGCAACACACGAAGGTTCGTTATGTCTGATGCTAACAACCAAAGTACGTTACAGCGAATATTAACACACCAAAGTTTCAAACATCTGACGTGGCATACATAGGATCGGTGTATCTGAGATGAAAACACTAAAATTCGTTATATCCAAAGTTAGCACATCGAAGGTCATTATAAGCGAAAAAGCATACAAAGGTTATTTTAATTTAAACTCCTATACTAAGTTAGTATGGTAGTATTATAAGTTCGTACAAAAGCCGGGTGTACAGGCTGCCACCTACCACAGACACCTGGCAGAGGGCGGTCACCATTCCTGCTTGCACAGACACTTCTAATAATGCATTAATATCTCTGCAGATGACTCTGAAACGATGCTTGTTTTTCATTGTGTAGTTGTCATGAACTGATTTCTATATGGCGTTGTGCTCGGAAGAAGTGGTTAATAACGAGAACTTCCGCATATACGTCGATCCTTCTCACCCACAGACATAACATGGAGCGTAAACACCGCAGTTCTTCGCAAATATAAATGCGAGTTATGGATTTCAGGTCATACTTCTGTAGCAGCATGATGGTGGTAGAGGTAGTGGTTTTTATTAAAATAATAGTAAAAATGAAGGAAAAGATTTTTGCTAGCCCCGGCATCTGCCATCGATACTGAAGCACCTGAGCTGGGGCAGCGGAAATAGAGGATAGCAGGCCGAATAGAGAAATTCAATGAAAGAGGTTAGGGGACAGGAAGAGAGGATAGGGGGAGAAGTAATAGGATAGGTGGAGAAGTGGGCCTTGTGTCAATTGCTCATACTCGAGCAGCGCCGCGCCCATTCGTGAGCGTGGGTGCGGGCGCATACGCTGCAGTAGCGAGCCGCCGTCTGGTGCGCGGCGAAGTCAGTCGATGTGATTCAGTGCCCTGCGCTCTGCTTGGAGCTTAAGTGGCCACGCTCCTGCCTCGGCCAACGTGGCGGCGCACTGCTAGTTTTTGGGCAGGCCTAGGCACACGCGCAGGGACTTGCGGTGCTGGAGCTCGAATTTCTTCCAGCACAGCTTGCGCACCCTGACGAGCGGCAGCGCACAGAGCACCGCCCCCAAAGCTGCGGCATTGTATAGCCGCAGCGCGGCTTGCTGGGAGATGCCCTGGCCTCGAGCGGTGAGCTTGTGCACGGCGGCGGTGTTCCTCTTCATCTGCAGACAGGCCTTGGTCGCCGCGGGGCGGAAGGAGAGGCGCCAGTCGATGTCCAGGCCAAGGTACCGCACTGATTTACGCCAAGGAATCGGAGTCCCGTCCAATGACAGTGGCCCAAGGTGCGCGCGCGAGCGCGAAACGCAGGCCATGGCCACCGATTTGTCCGCGCTCAGCGACAGACCAAGGCCGCGCAAGCTGGCATCGATTGCGGTCAGGGCTCCCTAAAGGCTCCCCCGCCCGCGGAACGCCTCGCCCGGTGGTCCCAGGCACCACAGAGCTATGTCGTCTGCATATACGGACATGTACAAATGTTGTCGGCCGCTTGTGGGCAGGGAGGCCGGCACCACCGAAATGGCCACATTAAACAGAAATGGTGATAAGACAGAGCGTGCGGCAGGCCCATGTCCACCGGGCGAGGCTTGGAGAGCTTACCCCCTACTCGTACGCGCATGGTGCGCCCGCTCAGGAAGCCATGAACGCTTCGCAAAAGCCGCCCGCTCACACCGGTCCTCTCAAGCACCGCGAGAATTGGCTGCGCGCTGAACGTTGTCAAAAGCGCCCGAGACGTCCAGTAGTACCAGCAGCGCAACCTGGCCTGCCGCCCTGGCATGCTCTAGCGCTGTAACAGCATCCGATATAGAATCTGCCGTGCACCGCATCCCACGGAAACCCGTCTGCCGCTCGTCAAACAAATCAGCCTCCGCAGCCCGCTCGTTCAGACGCTGCAACGCCATATGCTCCATGAGCTTACCTGCGCCGATGTTAATGCCACTGGCCGGTATCCGCTCAGCTCCGTAGGTGGGCGCCCTGCCTTTCGGATCGGACAAACGACCGCGGTTCGCCAATCTTCCGGTAGCTCCCCGCGTTCCCAAAAAAGGTTGATCTGCTGCAGGAGAATCGGTCGTTGCTGCGCATTCAGGTTTCGCAGAATCTGGTATGCCACCCTGTCCGGTCAGGGCGCCGAACGGCGGCGGCAGCGCTGCAGCGCATTGTTCAGTTCCGCCGCGGTGAACGGCGCATCACATGGACCTTCCGAGGCGACGGGCGAGGGACTGGCGTCGCTTTTGGGGCTCTCAGGAGCAACTATGTTGGCTGCGTTTGCGGGGCTGGGCGGCGCGAACCGATCGGCGAACCGCCCTGCCAACTCTTCAAAGCTGAGCCCACTGGAGATTGCGAGGGCGGCCAGCGGTTGACGGTTTTTCTGTGGTTCGGTGATGCGCCGCAGGGTGTCACACAGCCTCCGCGAGCTGACATCTTCCTCCGTCCGTTGGCATAGTGAAGCCCACTGCCGGCGGTATAGCTTGTTGGCGTGGAGGCGCGCTGCCGCGTCCAAGCGGTTGCAGACAGTCCAGTCGGCGACTCTGTCAGTCCATCGCGCCCGTCGCTCTGCGCGATCTGTCTTCTCGCGCAGATAGAGCAGCTTCGCATCAGGTGTGGGCTCCCCTGCCTTTACCTCTGCTCGTTGAGTGGCTGCGAGAGCGCTTCGGACTAGACTTGAAAAGAAATCTGCGCCAGTGGCCGCCGCCTCGTCGACCGCCCGCCTGAACGCACTCCAGTTGGTAATGGAGTAGGCACGTTTGGGGCGCGCCTCCAACGCAGTGGGTTCGATTAGGATGGAGTAATGATCCGAGCCCGAGAGAGATGGTGATCGGTGCCATGTCGCTTCGATGCCTCTGAATGCGAAGGCAACGTCGATGCAGGAGCCGGTTGTTCCGCGTCGTCGAAAGGTGGGCTCGCCGGTGTTCAAGGGGATGAGTCCCAGCTGCGTTGCTGCGTCGTTCAGGTCGTCTCCACGCGCGGAGTGGCGCGCACTGCCCCACGCACTATGGTGGGCGTTAAAATCATCACAGATGATTTGGCGCGGGGCACAGCACAAAAACACAGCGCGTTACACGCGACAGCTGGACGCACATAAACACTGGCCACCGACGTGTCAACACCACCGACGCGCCGTGTCACCACCACGCACTCCTGTTCGCCAGATGTCGCCGCCGCCGAGCCGACGAGAGTGGGCTGGACCTCCTGCCGCACGTATATTGTGCACCTTGATTTCCCGGGGCGATGGGATGTGTCACAACAGGGCACTGCGGCACAGGTGGGTTCCTTGCACATGGTGGCTGAGTGGTAGCCAATGCAGCCAGGTAGCCGCATCTGGGGCTCCCCGTCAAGTGAACGTACGTACGTCTCCTGTGGCGCAATAACTTCCGGCGAATCCTGTGCGATGCGAACTTGCATTTCGGCTTACCGTGCCGCAAGTGAGCGCACGTTCCACTGCAGGATGGATGGTATGCGGGAGGGAGTCCGGCGGCTAGCCATCATACTGACTTATCTGTACGGGAGCACCCGCTGCTTCTAAGCAAGCTCGGTGCCCATCGGTGCCCTCCGGGAAAGTGCGCTGAGGGCGCGCACCGCCAGCTTTAGGCGCGCGATCTCCGCGTCCCGTGCGTCAGGGGTGGCCATGAGAAGCTGCCCGCAGCATGATGCAGAGGTGCTTTTGAGTCTCTTTCCTTCTTACATTGTAGGCAGCTGCGGCTCGAAGTTCGAGTTCTCCCGCATCCTTTACTATCGATGCCACCCCATACTCTCTCGTATGAGAGTTCTCGGCCAGATGTCTCCAGCTTAACATGTCGTTAGGATGTTGGGGGCGGGAGCCTATTTTACGACATCATCGAAAGATAGCTCTCCGGCTTTCCCGCCTATTCCTTTTCACCCTTGGAGACCAAAATGCCGAGAAAAACTATCTTCAGCACCCTCCTAACCACTTAACGACTTCATTTAAGCGGCCATCATCCCGGATCCTCGTGCACTAGCTGTCACGATTCCCCGCACGGCCATCGAACGTGCCTGTTTCTTTCTCGCACCCTCCTATTCACTACGCACATTCTCGCTTAACCCGCCTCCTATGCATGGAGCGTTCGGCTTTCCTGATAATGGCTGTGGGATTAGGTGGCCTCGGTGACTGCTGCACTGTTCTCGCTCGGTTTTTGTCTCCTACAGGCTATGTACAAAGAAGCGTCCCTGCTGCCCAGGAACCAGCTTTTCAACTTGATCAAGAGACAACAGCCATGCTGGAAAGCGAAAACCTCCTCTTGAAGAGAGAACGCCTTCATCTAGGGCGTGTTATCGGCCAAGGTATATCATAAAGTCAATGTGATAACACTGAATATTAATCATTATTAATAAAATAAGCAGTTATGATCGGCGTGGAGTCGGAGGCGAATATCACGGATGCGAATATCACCAACATCTTATTTATGACCCCCGCCGCGGTGGCTCAGTGGTTAGGGCACTCGGCTACTGATCCAGAGTTCCCGGGTTCGAACCCGACCGCGGCGGCTGCGTTTTTATGGACGAAAAACGCTAAGGCGTCCTTGTGCTGTGCGATGTCAGTGCACGTTAAAGATCCCCAGGTGGTCGAAATTATCCGGAGCCTTCCACTACTGCACCTCTTTCTTCCTTTCTTCTTTCACTCCCTCCTTTATTCCTTCCCTAACGGCGCGGTTCAGGTGCCCGCCGATATATGAGACAGATACTGCGCCATTTCGTTTCCCCAAAAACGAATTATTTTTATTACTATTAACTACGACCACTGCAGGACAAAGGCGCACCTCATAATATATGCCGGATTAAAAGAAATCTCTGTTCTACTTGCGAGTACACTGTAGCACTTCATGTCTTCGAAAACCGTTTATGTGGACAGGAAAAAGGTGAATTTGGGCCGCATCTTTGCAGTGTACAGCTCCCCTCCAAACAACAAGCTTCAGTTTCTGTATTAATTTTAAGATATTTTGCATGTGGCAGTGTAATTCTTGATTGACAGCTTTTTCAGAGAAACAAATTTCGCATACCAGCTTACTGACGCATAATTTAAATTTAAGATCAGCCTTGAACGCGTGCTGTGTAATGTTTGCTGAGTGAAACCTCAATCCTTTACTGTTTGGTGAACTAAGTCGTATGCTGCCCTGGTTTTATATACGAACTCTCCTCTGCCATCTTTACTCCGGCGCGCGATTGTACCAAAATATATTTTCTTTCAGCATCATCAGCGATAGTTAGCCTGATGGCTGTACCCGGGGCCGATGAAGAGAGCAAAAAGTTGCCAGGGAGCCGTCATGTGGCCACGAACTTCAGTGACAGCTGGTCACGTAACCGCTACTAATAACGATGCCACTGACGAATGAGGTGGTTACGTGTACATTCAGTGCAGGAATTTGCGAAGCAATTTGCAGGGCAAGCAGACTGAACTTGTAATGAAGAATGGTTGTCGCCGAATTATCCTCAAACGGCCAAGTGGCACAGCTGTGGCCCCCGTCAGAAGCACAAGCCACGCACGCTATGACCACGTGACATCCGAGTAAAGGATATGCAGAACATTGTGAAAGCGCTGTGTCTTCCCGCGTATAGCTATTTTTGTAATAACGTCCTACTAAGGCTGAAGTGGAAAGCACGAAACTAGCTATTAAGCAGACCCAGCAGAGGGCGCAGAGAACAGAGCGAAAGATGAAAATCGACAATCTTAGGTTTGCTTTCTTATTCATATAAGGAATGTATGTGTATCGAATTATGAAATATTTTGTACACTTATCAGTGCTTTTAGGAGATTTCGTTCATTGTTATCAATATTCCTTGCTGAAAATTTTAACACCAACCACTGGATGACATGAAACTAAAAAGCGCCTACTTTGAGAGCACACATTAGTAAACGTCTGGGCCCTCTGAGTAAGGAATGTCATTTTCTTTCTTCTATTTATTAGCAAGCCGACATGATGACTGCATTTATTCACAAAGTTAGGAGTGCAATGTAGCCTAGGTTGGTTCTTAAGTTCACGGTGCACTAAACACCAGGCGTGTGTCCTCGCCGTGCTCCATATGTGTTCCAGCGCTTCATCGGGTCGCTTTGTAGTTTTCATGTAACATGAACTGCATTATCTTCCCTCCACCAACAGGTCAATTTGGCTGTGTCTACTGGGGTGTTTTGAAGGCGTCAGAGAGTGACCAAGGTGAAAATGTTGCTGTCAAAACTCTCCGCAACAGTGAGTAGTTCTTCACCTTCCGCTTTTAGGAATGTGTGTTTGGGGGGAGGGGGATAAATTTTGTTCGGCGTTATAATTAATTATAGAACTTATTGCAAATAATTAGTGGAGCATGATATGCCCTCTTTCCACCGAAGTGTCTTCACTATTCAATCAGACTGAAAGTATGATCTCTAATTTTTCATGTAACAGACAGGACCAAAATAGGTACACAGCAATCAGAGTTCAACAGCTGGTAAAAATGAAGCCTTCGTTCAGTTTTCTCAACAAAAAAAAACTGGACAATACATAAAAGCAATACAGTAAGATAATGTTGCCTAAAGGTGCGCATGTGAAAAGACCACATATTTTTTATTTTAAGAGCAATAGGGAAGTCAGTCGCAGCTTTGCGTTTCACTGGCATCATAAGATACACTTCACATTTCAGAAACGTGTATATTCTGCAGAAAGTACGCAGTGGTACTGATTTGCTCTTCTGAGGCAGCCAGAGAAGGTCGCGATTGCGCTGTTTTTGCTAAAGAAGTCTTCAACGATTACTCGAGAAATCTTAAAGCGCTCTGAATTTAAGCTCTGCCTCTTAGACCATTTTGAATTATTGTAAATTAACGACCGCTGTTAGTTTGGCGTACGTCCCTAAAACACCTGCACTGTTTCATGTGTACCACCAGGTTTCCCGGCAAAGGTTCCAGTAGCGAAATGTTGTGCATGTAGTCAAACGAAGCTCCATTCTAAGAACCCTTCCTAGCTCTCCACGACTCCGGAACGATGTGTCATAAGATCCGTCTTAGTAATGTGCATACAGTTTCACGATATATGTTTAGGGTGAAAGTGAAACACAAAAAACAGGCCAGCGAACCAGCAATAAAGTTCACCAGCACAGAAAATTGTACCAGTTGGGAAAGGTCGATTTTAATAATGCGTTGGCGTTAAAAGGGTCTGTGCAAGCTGTCACGCATGACTGTGACGTCACCAAAGCCTGCCAACTATGGCAGGTGGCAGCCTGCCCCACAGAATGTGTGAAAACTGCCCACCGTGGCGGGTAGCAGTTAATGGTTCGTTGAGAGAGGTTGTTCGGGAAGAGCAAGCTGGATCTCACAAGCCCCACCGGTGGCTATCGCTACGGCTGTGAAACAGCCACCTGCCGCACAGTGGAGGATAACTTAACCGCTGCTCTACTCCATCACTGCGCCCCGAGCCGTATGAGACCTCCCCGTGATCTATGAATGTAAATTATAGAATGCCCAATTTTACCTATATGCGCATTAGCTACCACAGAATATGCAGCAACGGAAATTGCCAACACTTTGAAACGCTCCACCGATCATCGCCTAATAAGTTTGATTCAAGGCCAACTTTTGCTCGTCCTTTTTGTCCCATTGCACTAAAATAAAATTTTGAACATTCACCGACTCGCTACATTCTGGTACCTTCATTGCCGGTATATAGTCCGCAGCTGTGGATAGGGTGCCGCAATCGCGGTTGGAAAAAATACGCATAACTGTTAACTCCCGACCACCATGCTCACTACGGTGGTGTCAATAGGTGTTATTTTAGGAATGTAAAGGATGCGGTCACTGCCTTTAACTTCAAAGTTACTACGATACAGAAATGAGACTTTCAATCGGTGTTTGACGATTACGCTTAATTGATGTGTTTTTACTGCCTTCCCTACTGTGATGTTGCAGACTCTCGCGGTGGTGAACTCGACAGCCGGTCGTTCCTCGAGGAGGCGCTCATCATGAAGGACTTCCGCCACGTCAACGTTCTTCAGCTCATTGGATTGACCATCGACGACAGAGACGGCCTCATGGTGATCACGCCGTATATGAAACACGGAGACGTCCTGTCCTACATTCGAGACGAAAATAACGTAAGGTCGTCCTTGTAACAAATGTAATTCGGTGCCCAGTCGTTTGCCTTCTCCAGCGCGGCGCTCACAACTGGATAGAAATATAGTATTTTTGTCCTTCAGCAGACTCATAGCTTCCTAAGAGTGCTAGCAGCTTTGGGCTCTGCCCTACGGTCTTCGGTACATGTATGAGCAGTACCACCCTCTGATGTTTTCCACAGCCAGCGAGACAGAGACTGTGGGGCACCAACAGTCTGCGTAGCTAATTTTGGTCGTGAATGTGAGCCATGCATTCAGTATTGATCTTTTCACGCGATACCGTATACAGCTCGTACGGTCGAAAAGCCGCCAGCGTACAGTTGTCGGCGCAGCGAGAGAGAGAGAGAGAGAGAGAGAGAAAGATGAACGGAAAGGGCAGGGAGGTTAACTAGGCGACGCCCAGTATGCTACTCTACACGTGGGAAGAGGAACGGAGGGAGAGATAGAAATGGGAGAGAGGAAAGGGAGATCATATTTCATGTGTCCATAGGCTAGCAGGGTACACAGGGCAGACTGAAAGTCAACACAGCGTGTCGGAAATAATCGTGGGTTGCGTAAAAAAAAATCGTATCATAGAAATTTGGGGTTCTAGTGATTGATGATTGATTGGTGTGTAATAAGCAATGACGAGTTCATCGAATCATTGTAAATTATTGATTGATGCAAGAAATGAAAAATGAAAAAATTAGAAACAGGTCGGTTGAAGGGTGTCAAAATGCTCAGAAGAAAAGCTAATGCTTGATGATGCTAATTGAGAAATCTTAAAGTGTATAACTGATCAGTTAAATAATTTTAATAATGAAAAAAAATGAAAAATGCGTTCAAAGGTGTCAAACTGTTCAGAACGAAAGGCCTAACCCACTACGCTATCGGGTCATACCCTTAAGGCGGAGCTTATTGTCCTGTTTAACTTTTTCGGAAATAACAAGAGTTAACTTCTTATATCGAGAGGTTGGGAGAAGTGCTAGGCAGCACATGCTCAAAAAGAGTTCAAGGTGGGGGGGGGGGGGATTTTGGGCCCCCTCTGACCACCTCCCCTCGCCATTTTCCCCTTGGATATGTTCTTGGTGTGATCGAATATCGCCGCTAATTACGACCTCCACAGCAGTGTTCATGTTAATGCACTGCACAAGAGCTCTCGAACAACAATGACAAAAAGACGTTTTTAAGGTATCAACTAAGTGGTAGCATTCCCCTTTCAGGATCTAGAGAGATTTTTTTAACGGGGGAGCCATTTTACAGAGCCCACCGTGAGGCGCGTCCAAAGCCGCCGATCAATGCCGCAAGGAGACAAATATGAGAGAACTAAGAGAGGCTGGCGATGGGAGGAAGAAAGGAAGAAGGGAAGAAAAATGGAGGGGACGCTATAATGGCTAGAGGGTAAAATGAAGATAAAGAAACGCTGCCATGGACAGATAAAGGAGAGCGAAACAATTGAACAAGAAGGTTGGCCAATAGAGAAAGAAGACAAGAAGGGTGGAAAATGAAGGGAAGTTGTTGAGGAGAGAAAAATAGAAAGGAGACAATTGAAAGAAATCTGAATCTCAAGCTGCTGGACTAGCTGTCAAAACGGCCATGGGCGCGCACCTATTGCGAGCGGCGCGCAGCAGCGGAGTGCCGCTCGCAATCGGCCCCGATAAAACCATCGACCAAGCGAGCCGGTCTAATCGCTCCTATGTTTTTTCTGTCCTCCAAGTGGCTGCAGCTCGGAAGCAAAAGTACTTGGTGAGAGGGAGCTCAGAAAAGGCAAGTTGCGTGGGCTTAGAGGGAAACAAAAATGATACCAAGAAACCAGGCTTGCGATGGCGCAGTTCTACCCGTTCCACAATGGTATGGGCGATGCTGAGCGCACTCGTCGAGATCGCGAAGCTAGACATCGGCGCAAGCAAGACCCAGAAGTGTTCGCAGTCAAACGAGAAGACAATCGCTGGCGTAGCAAGACCACCGAACCGTTGGAGGCGAAGGCCTCGTAGCAGCCAGGGTGGCGCCGCCGACAACGTTTGGTCTATGGTTTATGGTTTATGGGGGTTCAGCGTCTCAAAAAGACTCAGGCTATGAGAGACGCCGTAGTGAAGGGCTCCGGAAATTTCGACCGCCTGGGGTTCCTTTACGTGCACTGACATCGCACATTACACGGGCCTCTTGAATTTCGCCTCGATCGAAATTCGACCGCCGCGGCCGGGATCGAAACCGCGTCTTTCGAGTCAGCAGCCGAGCGCCATAACCACTGAGCCACCACGGCAGTTGGCGCAGACAACTTGTAGAGGGCAGACCTGATTTCAGAACTGCCATCTCGGACGAGGTTCGTGCTAGGTGCACCGCGCTGGAGTGAGAGTGTAGGGAGCGTTAGCGGGAAGGAGCCGCCGCTGCCCAGCTGCCAGCTCACGCCGATTGTTAAAATTAGGCTGTTGCCTTTTTCAGTTACTTTTTCCTCTTCATGCTGTTGCTTAAAACTCTTACACTTCCAATTTTTATTCGCCAGAACCCAACAGTACACCAACTGATAACATTTGGCATCCACGTGGCTGAAGGTATGAAATACTTGTCGGATGCCAAGTTCGTACACAGAGACCTCGCGGCTCGCAACTGCATGTGAGTAGAACTATATTTCGCCAAAATGTATGCTACTTGCTGAGGTCCATACACAATGAGTTTAATTGACGCTCTGACTTCAGGCTGAGTGGAGACATGGTGGTACGTGTCGCCGATTTTGGTCTTTCACGTGACGTTTACGAAAAGGACTACTACAGCAGCGATAACAAAACCAAGCTCCCTGTGAGATGGATGGCTCCAGAAAGCCTAGAGAAAGGCGTCTACAGCCACAAGACAGACGTTGTGAGTGTCGCACGCGATGCTGTTTCCAAGGGGTTTCAATAAACATATCTGCTTTAGTTCGGCTAAGCAGTTTCAAAGAAACACACGCAGTGTTTTTTTTTGTTTTTCAGTGGTCATACGGTGTCCTGCTTTGGGAGCTTATAACTCGTGGTGTAACGCCATATCCGGACGTGGACAACTGGGACATTATTAACTTCCTCAAGCAAGGGCGACGAATGCAGCAACCTGATTTCTGCCCCAAAGAACTGTTAGTTTCCTTGACTATTTTCTTAAAGAATGCGGTCAAACAAAGGGACACATTTTAAAGAATAACCCTCTTTTCGTACATTCTTGTTTAAACCCAGGTACATCGTCATGCTCCAGTGCTGGCAAAACGACCCCAAGAAACGACCTTCGTTCGAAACACTCGTCACAGATGTCACGAACATAATCGCCATCATCGAGAAGAGAACCAGAGACAGGAGAGTCAGCTTGAACGTCACTTACGTCAACTGCTCGCCTTTGGACACCAGCAATGGTACCGAGACATCCCCCGAACTGCATCCTCTTTCGGAGCATTCTATATCTTATTGAGTCCATGCTGAGCAGGCTTAGTCTTATACCAGTGACTTCTGAAAGCAGTCGTTATGCAAAGACACTGTAGGTCCAGGGACTTTGCATTATGTGCATAAAAAAGCGGTAGTGTTTCGGATAAATTAAGCGGGAAAGTATGGCAAGGCCTTCGCTGAACAAATGCAAAGATGCTAAGCAGTTTTCCCACTTGTAGCACCTCCTGTAAATAAAGCTCACCCAAAATGAAGGACTCATTGGCTCAGCAAAGGCTCACATCTTATTGAACAGCTGTAGTTTCTTATATCTAGGAACTTAGCCATTAAGAATGTTGGTGGCAATAGCCGTAGCTACGGTGGTACTTGAAATCACATGATAAAAAAAATTTATGCTGAGGAATGAGTACGCTCTGTAGGTGGTCCAGAGAAGAACGGCTAGATATCTATAGGTGTTAACAAGCTTATTCCACGGATTCAGCAAGCTATCAGCGAAAACTGGCTCGTGAAATGGTTAACGTGACGATGACGCCATGCACACGCCATGAAGATTCCCCTTATTGATCTTGTCGGGGTTTACAATTACTTATCCTGTGGTCTCAAAAATGTCTGGTCACGGATTGGCATATTTTGTTTCGTCGCGCGTTTGTGGGAAGTGTGCTGAGCCCGCTCTATTAGCATTTGATTCACCGGTCTTTTACTAGATTTTATCCCGAGCACACATACCGCACTCCGATCCACGCCTTGACAGCGGCAACATCTATGTACTTTGAAGCAACGCTTTCCATGTGCCGCCCAACCGCTCGCGATTTTACACTGCCGCATCTAAAGATACTTGTAAGTTCCTCACAGGAGCCTTTAAGTTTCGCATTCTTCCACGCGCCGCTGAGCACCCTTTGCGCCAGAGTCTTTCAAAAGGCTCCATAGCGTACATGCATGACAAAGAAGTCAATAGATCCTTTGTTCGCCAGAAGAAGTTCGCCAGAAGTCTTTTCGTGAGCGTATTGATCCCGTGCCTTGCGTTAATTCTATTTTCTCAGCAGCGCATTTTTATTTTTTTTAAATGGCGGACGTTTTAGCGAAGTTAGCTCAAACGCAAATTCGGGGCACAATAGCTCTGTGGTTACCAGTTCAGTTTTTGTCAAATGACTGGTCTTCTACGTCAGGCAGGCTTCAGACAATGATCGGCAGAATCAAACTTCAGCTCCGTGTTAAGGGTATACAACACGAAAGCTGTAATGGGTTAGTGCCCATATATACCATCCGATGCGATACTGATGCGATAACCAGGCCACGGTCTAAGAGCTTGGGCGTCCGCCTCGGTTGCGGAAGGCGGTTGGTTCGAAACCACCCGCCGGCTACACACCGGTAAAAATAGGCGAAAGCATCCTCCGTCTCGGCGCCCGGCTTCCTCAGGGGTGTGCGCTTGGAAAAGGCTCCGCAAACCCCGCGGCACCTTACGAGGGCAAAACCAGTATCGAACACTCAGCCTGCAAAGGTGGTTCCTGATTCGGATGCAAGATTCAGTTGATCTTCCGGTTTCTCGAGCTCGATGAAGTTTAAATGAGCTCACCCTACCAGAGTTCAGCAGATGCGAATGATTCTCAGTCTTCGAAGGGAGTTCGGCATGCTGCGCCATAATAAAAAAATGGCAGTGGTTTAGCTCTGGTTAAACCTGGAGTGACGCGATAGCTACAGCTGGCCGAGTGGAACTTGCTCAGTAGAATTGCAAAGTCGATCTTTCGCCACTCCGTTTCGCTGGGCGTTCCTTCTTCATCTTCGTCCCACTTGACACGGCGCATGCGCACAGCTGTGGCAGCTCGGTGTCGCCACAGCGCCAACTGGCGATGGTTTAGATTAAGGTGGTTTAGTGGCTGACCAACCACGTGACCAATCACGTGAACAGCCACTGCGCCGCGCCGCCGGCAGCTGCTCCGCAACACATGACCAACCACGTGACAGCGTGACGGCGCAGTATTTTTTCGAAAGGTCAGTACAAATGCCTATAAGAATGGTGCCTTTAACAAATAAAGGTCCGAAAGGGCACTGAGATGATGTGGCTTTTGAGGCTTTGCGCTGGCAATGAATACACAGAGGCTACGTTAAGGCCATTATGCAGGTGATTAATTTCAGCGTGCGATACTGTAACTGTAGGGACGGGTACTCAGCGATTGCATGCACACAGCAGAACGAGGGCTGGTTGCCTTTGCTATGTAGCCCACGCTGCAAAGCACTCAAATTACCCTTCTTTGGCTCATGAATCCCAGATCCTTGAGATTGTTGACAGGAAGCGCTGCTCGCGACTAGAGGTAGCAGAAAAAGTAAAATAGAGTGCATCTGGCTACGACAGCTCATCAAGGGGTCATGTTAGATTTTATGCTGTTCCAGGTGATTGCGGCTGCCGTGGAGCCACCCGTGGCTGAGATAGTCCAACGAATAGTAGCAAGTGCCTTAGGGTCCAACAAATGCGTTTGCCTCCGAGCTTACGTGTGCCATACAGGTTGGTATGACGCCCGTAAAGATCTATATGCCCTCTGAACTTGCCCAGCCTTCAAGTCGCCAACGTTTCAGCCCCCAAAAGAACTTATTGCCCCTTGCCCTAGTCCTAGCTCAAGTTCTTGCAAGGACGGTGGGTTTTCTGATGATCCAAAGATCGTGGAGCCTAATGCGCGGATTCCCAAAGGCAGATGGTTCTCCATGTGTAATCCCTATTCTCTGCATACCCAAGAAAAATCAAAGAAACAACAGATTAGTACAAAATTTAAGGACAAAATTTTCGATCAAGCTGTTGCTGCTATCTGCCTCTCTAAGCAGTGGGGTATTGTAGAGTTCAGCATTATAACTATCTCGTAATTCTTAACGCTTCCGCAGACTCACATTACCTTTCATCTCTGCTTAATCCATACATCACAGTTTTACAGGGAGCGCGGCTTACGACCCTAAAACGTTTGAGTATAAAATTATCTTTCATTTCTTTTATGTAGTGTAGATTCTTTCTTATCTTTGTTTCACCTAAACTTTGGCACATCACAAAGGTGCCTTTCAATTATTCACCGCTGAATGTGTGGTTCTGGCATTAGATGTCGTTACCTCTGAGTGTGATCCCTGTTTCATTGCGAATGTGTTTTTCCCCTGTGGTGTGCAAGATATTTTGGTCCTATGAATTTACTCCTTCGTACTTGTGACAAAGTATTTGTTCTGGTAGGAGATTTTTTTTCTCCCTATATTTCGTGGATCTTCAGAACAGATTTGCCCGGGAATTACTTGCGGGATGCG
Source organism: Amblyomma americanum (assembly GCA_030143305.2). Lineage (NCBI taxonomy): Eukaryota > Metazoa > Arthropoda > Arachnida > Ixodida > Ixodidae > Amblyomma > Amblyomma americanum. Next base: position 139,590 of record JARKHS020004944.1, read on the forward strand.
GATGCAGATAAGCTTTTGTGTGTAAATTCGAGTTCTGGCACTTTCCTTGACGGACACACAAAATATTGTGAGACATCACTAGCTCTATTTCTGGTATTGCTGTATGTAATTGATTGGTCGTCCCTTGATTTTGGGAGCCCTAGTGACCACATAGCTAATTCTTCGACACCATCTCCAATTTAACCCCACTTACGTACATAGCTGCAACTCTCAAATGTCCAATATTTCGAGCGACAAAAGCAAACATACGTTGGCGTCTTGATTTCCTGTCAAAACCGGCCACCCGATGAGAGCGCGAGGAAACTGATTCCCACTTTACAAAATGTCCACTCAATGCCTCATTTCCAAAAGAAATGATGCAGAGTGTAGAATCAATTGCCAAAGGATTAGAGAAGTGGTACTTGTCTCTCCTTCCTTCCTGTCCGGAACTAACCTCACCGACAATTTACGACTCAAAAATTTTCTTATCTGAACTCTTGCTCGTACCTGTAAGTTTGCCTGCTAGCACTCCAGACCCCGAAAATGTCACATCAAAAATGCTGAAAATTCTGTCCGAAGGGCCGCCGGAAAACTTGTTGCAAGTAGAACTATTTCATCAAACACACCTGGGTCGCTTTTGAGCTTTTGAGTGGAAGCTCACCATAGTGATCCCATTACTTGAAAATCAAAGCGGCAATACGCCCTAAATAATATTTTGTTTCTATTTTTATAGCGTCTAACGTTGTTATATAAACTGAGAGGCTCCATCACACTCACGTCTGGAACTTCACGGACGAGAAAGGTATTCTGGGCCCGTATCTGTTTTTCCGCCATGATGCTCGACATAGAACGCACTTGCTGACCTAGAGTCGACTTCGACAAGCTGCACGTCGCAGAGAAAGTTCGCTGCTTTGGTTACACTGAACATACCCGAAGCTTACGATAGTGATGAACATTCGATGCTAATCCACTGGTTACATTACCTGAGGTGTCCAAATTATTTTGTAGCCTATATCAACGGATTCTACAAGACAGAGAGCTCTTTGAGGTCCTCATTGTATAGGCTCGGAGCGGTATAAGCTATCAGGAGGTGTATCAGGAAGCTATCATTTGCTGTGCAGTTAAACATTCTCAACAGCTCCATCCCCATTTCTGGCAATGTTCGTACTTTCGTTTACGCGGAAGACATAGCGTATCTGGCATCTGGTAATGGCATCCATTCACTTTATGTTCGTTTGCAATCATACTGGAGTTCCCCGGAACAGCTTTGCACCATAAACCTTCCGCTAAATGTAAAGAAGTGGGCTGTCCTCTTTTTCGAGAAACAAGATACCGAATACCTCTTTTTCACATTACGCCCACTATCAATTCAAATCGCTGAAATATCCGGCCTTGATTTACCATGAAAAACTAACCTTACTGCTACACAGTGATCATATCGCAGCGAAAAGGTGTTCGGCATTGAGTATATATGTTGTGTAGACTATACGGTATCCGGTCAAGAATGTGGAGAGGCGCGCTCCTAACAATTTATAGAATGTGTGTCCAACCGATATTGACATGTGTTCAGCTCTCTCACTCTCCTGCCTACATGATTCATCCCCTTGTTCTTTTGGAGTGGCAATCAATCACTTCATTTGGGCTTTGGGCTCACCACATATGGGACAATCAATTAATGTGCTGAATAGCTTGAATCCCGAATACTACGCCTCTTACACAGTTTTGTACATATTACTGGCTAGACCTAACTCAAAAGCGAATAATCGCGCTTGAACAAGTCTCTGTACATTTTTCTAGCCAGCTTTCGTCCTATTTAGGAGTACATTAGCCGCGTTTTCTCGCCCCATATGTTATTGTTGTGGAAAATCAATTTCATCTATCAAATGTGCAACTATAGAGAATATTTTCAGCACTCAGCACTGACCCCTCTGTACAAATAATCTTTGATGACTGCTTTTTGAAGAATGCTAAATTTTCACCCTCTCCCCAGCACTATGAAAGGGTTATTTATTCGAGGATTATTTACAGAACCTTCGAGCTAACATCATCATTGCAATGCACGCCTCCCGGCGTGAAGAAAAGGGACGTGGGGTAATATTCTATCCGGCGCTTCAATTATCTCTTTCTGTTCGTCTGCCTGACTTCTGCCCATTTATCGCACAGTTTTCGGGGGTAGTGCTTCCTATACATAGGCTAGGGCGCTCTTCTTCCTCAGTGGCCGTCATTACGGATTCTCTCCCATTTTCCGCGTACTTCTCCGTCCTTTAATAGCTCTATCTCCCATGTTAAGCACATTCCATTCACGGCTTCCTTCACATCTGCGTTCTGTACATTTCACATGGGTGTCTGGTCATAGCGATGTGAGCAACTGAAGCGCAGTATATAATGAGGTGGCAAAGGCTTTCCGCAATAGCCTTGTGCTGTCTGTCTCAGCAAACCCGAGTGCCACCGCTGCTAGGTGTCGGCGACCAACTTTTAAAACCGAGCAAAACAAGTCGCATTTAACATCCCAAGTCGGTGAGCACCCCCATAGTTAACGGAGCAGTAAATTTTGCAGAACACGACGGATGGAAGTCTCTCTCACGGGCCCGCTGCCGTATTCCACTGCTAAAATGTTTACCAACAAAGGTCTGGATTGACTCTCTCTGCCCTGCGCATGTTTTGTAGTGAACGCGAATTAATCCATCATTTGTACCTGTTCGCCGCCGCTTTCCTTCACTGAGGATCGTGTTGGAAGGGTTCTTGCAGAAGATTTGCATTAGCTTATGCACTCCCATCTTGTTGAGATTTTGCTCCACCTCACTTGAGTACAATGATAATATTGTTTATTCCGGCGTTCAAACTTTTTTATTCAAAACCCATCCGCTGTCATGCTAATCATTGCAGTATTCCTCATTCTCGCTTTATTGGATTGATACCACCAACACCATTCTCAGACGTAAGCAAACTGCAGTGTGCCGCTTTCGCCGGCTGGGTCGAGTGGGGTAAAATTTGGGGGTGAAAAGTAGGCTGAGAGCCCATAGAAATACATGGAAGTAAATCTTATCAAAGCGGCTTTCTCTTTTCACAGCGCACATATGGCTGCGTTCCTTCATGATAAACAAGCAAACTGAGCCTAGAAAAGATTCTGAAAGTATGGAGCGTCATTTCGAAGGCTATGCATTTTAAAACATCGCGTTACAGTAGAAAGAATGAAGAGAATCCAGTGGTTGCTAGGTATATGTAATAAATCGTAGAATCCGCTTCCAATTGGAGTCATCGGAGGCGATGTACTTCGACATCATATCAGACAGTGTGCGATTGAAGCGCTCGGTGAGCCCATTGGTTAGAAGGTGGTAAGCGCTGGTGGTGCGGAGGACTTTGTGACACAAATTTAGGAGCGCTTCAGCAGCTTCAGATATGGAGGATTTGCTTTTGCCGCTGAACAATTCACGGGAGGCGCCGTGTCGCAAAATGAAATGGCGAAGAAGAAAGAACGCGTTATCGGTTGAGGTGGAGGCTGGGAGTTCTGTGGTTTCCGCGTAGCGAATGAGATGATCAAAAGATTATCCAACGATTCCCGCTGGTGAGTACGGCAGAGGCCCACATGGATCAATGCCGACGTAGTCAAATGGTCGGTTTGGGCAAGGGAGAGACTGTACTGGACCAGTCGCTTGTGAGGGAGGAGGCTTGAGACGCTGCAATCGGCAAAGAAGCGCATATACTTACCGGCTAAATGTATACATGCCGCGCCAGTAGAAGCGCTGTCGCAGCCATTCATAAGTCTTGAACACACCCGCAAGGCCGCACTGCGGGTCGTTGGGGAGGGGGGCTGGGGGGCAAGTCTTGACATCAGCCTCGTGATTGGCGTGCCAGAGTTTGGCGACATGCGTTAGTTAAAAAACGAAGTTGAGCTTAATGATGTTGTCCCATTTATTGCCCGTGATGACGTGTATAATAGGACGAAAGTCCGTCCTCAGCGTCTTGATCGTCGCTTCCGCAGAGGACTGGTGGGCCCCGGTGGCGAAGCATTACGGAGCAAACAACAGATAGGGCCGGGGACGCGAGGTGGGAGCTCGTGCTGCCGCATCGGGTCATGTATCTCGGGAGGCAGCGATTGTGGATGTTCAGTGTGCGCTGATAGGATCGAAACCCGCCACTTACACGAAGTTCATGGCGGGATTTAAGACACTGGTAGCCGGCAGAGATGGAGCAATGGTTTAGTAGGAGAGACATGGGAGAGGCCTTTGCCCTGCAGCAGGCATAGTCAGGCTGGAGATGATGATGATGCGGTCTCTACTAACAACTACACTGACGTCGCCCTAAATTCCTCCGCTAGGGCTTGTTGTGTTCAAGGCACTGCAACGTCACCGTAGGATGAGTTGGAGGAACCGAGATTTGAGACTGTACTCACATTTAATGCCAGACTGTAAGCGCTGGCTCTAGCCGAGGTTCTACACCTGCTTCATTGTCTCTAGTATCGCGCATTCTCACTGTTCTGCTGTTCAACACTAGCACAAAGTTTTTTTACTTGTACTCTTGCCAAAATCATGTGCTCATCAGACAAAAAAGCCAAGTTGATGAAGAGCTGTAAATGCTGGTAATAACCTAAGCGCAGGTGCCGTCTTTCACTATATTTCAAAAGGGTACTGCAGTGAAACAACTTTCATTTACTAAATCTGTAAAACCGCGAATAATTCAACTCAAAGGTCGAAAGATTCAAGTTCTCTCTAGTGTACATCAGCGACATTCATGAGTGCATATTCAAAAGAAAAGCGTTTTCGCTCATCCTGGACTATGTGAACGTTAAGAAAAGCTGAGATATAATTTGAGGCACGACAGATAGGCGTAGTTAGAGGACCTCGTAAGTTCTGCATGTTCTGATAATGTTGAAAACACTTGCCCTAAGTTTGCGTATGGTAAGAAAACTAGAGTCAGGAACATGAATAATTTTTGAACAAGTTAGATATACTGTAATGTTGCCTGACATTCACATATCCACAAATCGCTAAATATTCTTTGCTGTACACATATTCTGGTTCAAACATTTTCAGCACTTTATATGTTTTATGGGGGTTTAACGTCTCAAAGTGGCTCAGGCTATTAGGGACGCCGTAGTGAAGGATCCCGAAAATTTCGACCACCTGGGGTTCTTCAACATGCACTGACATAGCACAGTACACGGGCCTATAGAATTTAGGCCACATCGAAATTCGACCGCCACGGGCGGGATCGAGCCCGCGGCTTTCGGGTCAGCAGCCGAGCGCTGTAACCACTCAGCCACCGCGGCGGCTTTCAGCACTTTGTAAATCTTATCCGGAGAAGTAATTACTTTCCTCCTAAACGAATCCTATGAGACTCCACTAGAATTCAGCTTAATTCACAAGCTTATTTCGTTCAAAATCTAACGCAAAATATCACAGGACGTTCAGGCCGAATTGAAGGGTTACATACTGTTGTGAAGAGTTTTCACTGGGACGTACTGGACTTGGCCTCGGCCTGCAACCTTCAAGGAACCGTGGTAGACACGACCAAAGTGACCTTGTCGTTGAGGGAAAGAAGAAAGAAAATTTTGAAATTCAAACGGCAGGACAATTTAAAGGGCTCCTGAAGAACCCTAGAGCGTGACGAGAGAACATATTGTTTATTGTTCGATTACGTCGCTCTATACACCTCAGCTAAGCTCAGTTAGGCTTAAAGCGGGCTAAGGGTCTTAAGAAGTAGTTTAAGAAGTACTAATGGCTTTACTTGTTAGCGGCATCTTTATGTTATTTTGTTCCCTCATGAAAGGTGTTTTCGGTAAGAAGTTGAAAGAGAACGGGCTGTGGACAGGCTTGAAAAACAAAAGGTTATTTTCAATTTTTTAGTTTTTCTCCAGCGTCAAAAAAAACTTATCTCTTGATAGAGTAAGAGCTATCTCCTTTGCTGAATACTAGATTGCTTCCCCATCCTCGGGGATCCTAAGCATTTGTTCTAGTGTAGTATTTTTCTCCTATTAGGTGTTTTCAGTGCAACCTTAACTGTTTCAGGTACAGTGGCCGCTGACAGGGCCCAGATGTAGGAGTTTTCTGTCCAAAACAAGCCTTTCACTTTCAAGCAAGGCCTTCGTCTCTTCGTGTATGTGAAAAGCGGGTTCTAATAAAGTCAGGTGGGCGGACGCGTCTCTTGCTTGTAAGTAGCCTGCGCAACAGGAAATAAAAAGAAATGCACCCCTACCGACAACTCACATTATAACTCTCTCCCTTAATCTCTCTATCACTAAAACGTGATTTTAAAGTTCAGGCCTACTTTCTGGAAACACCACACAAGAGGACAAGGAGCACTGTGTGCTCACTGGTAGAGAAAGAGCAACGTGAGATTTAGCCCGTAAAATGCCGCTTCATGTAACGTCGGTAATCAAGGCAATGAAAAATATCAATAACGCACGAGATATACGGGTAATATCGCGGAACACGATTAAAAGAGAAATTTAAATACGTAAGCCAGTTTACTATTTTCTGAAAGTGTTAAAGGGGACACTCCTGAAGGTAGAATTCAATGGTCGTGCTCAATCACTGTTATTCCCCTTTGGTGCTCAACCACCTAATTAAAGCTGTCAGTCACAGCCCATTTGTACAAGCCTGCCGTGATTTCCTGCCATCTGCCTTCCTGTACAATTATATAAACTTAGTACAATTCCAGGTCGTTCGTTTCTTCGAGGGACGTTTACGAACCCTTCCTCTAGTGTCGTTCGGCTTGGAAGATGGACAGGAGGCGAGCTTGCAGATGATGACAGCAGATCATATATTTATAGCATGCATATACAGGGAGTTAAACTGGAAGAAGCAGAAATGAATTTACAAAAGAACAAACTTTGCGCTACTTTACTCATCGACCCGACGGGTTAGAGCCTAAGTAGCACCACGTTACATGCGAAGCATGGAGCCCCAGCTCAGACTGGACTGTACTGCATCCGTTCACATGTGCTTTTAAGCACTTAATTAACAAAAGACTAAGGGCGGTCATTTTCAGTGGCCCGCCCTAAGCATCAATTCTCCAATCAAAAATAACATGCGAGATGGGGACTACCCTTTGAGTTAGGCTTAGCCTCGAACCCAGGATCTCGTTAACAACACAAACCAAATCAAAAACAAACACGCCACCACTCTCTCTCAAGTAAGAGTATCCCCACGCTCTCCCTTCGGAGCTATTCCGACTGTCCCCAGGCACACCCCAATCCATCATCAGTCCGCGTCGCACGTCAGCAACAGAAGAGGGAGCGAAAGGGCCACGAAGCCGCCGCGCTACCGACGGCGGGACACGGCTAATAAGCATGAAGGGGTTTGTCTGCCGCTCCGGGAAATCAGATAAGGAACGGCCCTGTTTTCCCACGGTTTGGGTGAGTACGGCATGTTCGCCATGACAGGTGTCCGTCACTGCCCTCCTGGAAATATGATTTTGTTCACGAGGCACGGCGGGACGCTGCGGGTGCCTCTCCGATGATAGCCTATGTCGTTAGGGGGGGGGGGGTCGGTGCGTCAAGCGACCCTTTTCGTTCCCCGTATACACTCGGGGGCTCTCGCTTGGACTGGGGAGCCGCATCCGCGTGTGCCGGTGTCCTGTAAAGGTACGCAGGTGGAAAAGAGCGGCGGCCTTACACACTACAATGACCGTGTTTGATTTCACCAATATATGTGCTAAATATACTTTGCAAATGAATAACGATGCGGTGACTTACGTAATTCTAAATTGTTTGAATTTCCAGTTATATGTGACGACTGTCGTCTTTATACTTCATTAAAGTGATGACAACCACAAGCACAACTTGAGCGGTGTAGCCTCATCTAACAATATTTTCGTTGCCAGACAGTGCAGCGTCGGCGGCCTCCCAAGCCAAGCAGCAAGCCCTCGCGCACGGGCCTGCCTCATAGCGTAAAAACCAGCACCGTAACTTCAGTGAAGGCCCCGTCCTATGCCACAGATTTACCCTCAAGACTACGTGGTCATCACCAAGACCAGGGTCACCGCCTAGGCGACGAGATTGCCAGCATTCGCCGCCTCGGAAAATGATCCATTGTGGTAATCACCTTTGTAGGAAAGGTGGTCCCGCGGTACGTCCACTACAACGGGGAGCTCACCCCCGTCCGAAAATGCAAGCGAGTCGTGCCGTCCTGTGTGAAGTGTGGCACTCTGGGACACCACGCGGACACTTATGCCCCACGCCGAACTCGCTTAAGTGTAGCCTCTGCGGCCAAACTGTGCCTGTGATGCTGGACGGCCGTGCTCCACACGAGTGTAAGCCAAGCGGTGCAATCTGTGGACGAGCCCACCCCACATACTCGAATGATTCCACGGCAAAATTCCGCCGACTTCATCTTGCTGGAGCCAAGCCCTCCCAACATGGGGTATTCGATAAGCCAACGCCTGGAAACAGGCAAGGTGCCCCCGCCGACGGGCCCATGTCGGCGTGGTACGCGGCAATCACGCCACCGGTTCGCGCGAGGGAGACGTAAGCGCGTAGTCCTCCTCTCCCGGACTGAAGTCAACGGGAGAAAATCAACGAAAGAAGAAAAACAAGACGAATAAGCAGGCACCGCCAACGCCCCCCAGCGGAGACGACTCCAAGCACTTCCCCGCCCTCAAACCAAATGGCGCTGCCGGAGCCCGGGCCCCGCCGGAGCAGCAAGACACTGAGGTGAGCAGCTGGGCAGGGGCCGCCTCCTCCCCTCCATCTTCCTCACCCTCTGCCTCCTCCTCGGCTTAAGGCGTAGACGTCGAAAACCGCAGACAAAATGAGCAGCACAGAGCACAGATCGCTAAGTTGCTCACCAAAATTCAAAATTTAGAAGAAAAGCTAGCTGCTGCGACGGGTATTCGGAGTTCCAACGCCATGGAGAGCCAGCCCGAACTGCCACCCGCATTCGCGTCGGCAATGGCCACGATGGAGGCGCGTCTCAACCTCCCACCTACAGAAAATGCTAGGAAGGGCGATGAACAGCATGGAGACAAAATGCTCATCATGAGTCCCTGCAGTTATCGAAAACAACCCGAACAAGACCGCGGTTCGAGGAGATTCTAGCCTTCAACATGCACAAGAGAATTATCGGCAATCCCAGAGACGCGGAATAGGGGGACTCCAACCCCATTCCCCACACGGTCCTGGCTCTGGGCCGGAGTCCCATCAGTCCCCAACTCTCACCTCGAATCCTCATGATGGCAGGACGGCCTAAAAAGCGTTGCCCTCCTCTGAAAGTACACAAACTGGCAGCCGTAACGCAATGGAATTGTAGAGGATTTAAGGCTCGCCAGAAAAGTGTGATCCAGCGCCTCTACCTAGAAACTTTCGAGACTTTGCCTGCCGTGGTCGCCTTCCAAGAGCCAGGAGCGGCGGCACAGTTTTCTAACTACGCGACGTTCCAGTGAGACCCGTCGTCGTGTCTCCTCGTACACGTGACTTGTACAGCCACTGAAATTGACCTCGATCTCAATATACCGTACTCGTAGCCAAGGTAAGGACCCTTCCCTTTCGCCGATCGGATCCTCCCCTGTAGGTACTTAATGTATACTGGTCCCCGAAACTGTAGCGAGTGCCCTTCGCGGACCTCTTTAGCCGTGCACTTAAAGGGCGGGTCGCGACCCCCTGCTGATTGTGAGCGACTTCAACGCCCCTTACCAGCTAAGGGGCTATCCTAAGGAGGAATTACACGGACGAATGCTGGCGAAGGTGGCGTCCATTCCGGGGCTCACCCTCCATGCCGAACCGGCATTTCCAACCGGCGCAAGCAACTCGGTGACCCGAGACACATGCCCTGACCTCACCTTCGCTCGCAACATAAGACATTCAGTCTGGTTCAACACCTAGGATACCTTCGGCAGCGCCACTGCATTGTTAACACCACTGTTTATACACGCCTCTAAGGCACGCCACCACAAAAGCACGCATCCCCAATTGGACTACCTTTCGCCAAAATTTCCCATCCGACGTCAAAACGAACATAACAAAACAAGACTACACGAACTGGTTCCAGTCAGTCTAATCTCACCTTCGCTCCCACAAGAAGTAGATACAGCTCACAGAGGTGATTTCGGACGTGGCCAACAACCTCCACCACCTCTGGGAAGCGCTCCACGGCCTAACACGCCGGTGGAAGCCCCAGAAACACAACAAGAAGCTCAAAGCGCGCATTGCAGACCTGACCCGGTCGGCAGCAGATTACGTGGCCCAACTCGCTGACTCCAACTGGGTGGACCGCTTCAACACGGCGGCGAGGCAAATGTCAAGCCGCCACAGTTGGTGGCTCTTCCGATCCCTCGTTAACCCAACACAGATCCGCACAGAAACGCAGAAGCAACTACACAAAGCCATGCACTCCTTCCAAGGAAATACAACGCAGTTGGCACAGGAGCGCCGGGCTCGCTGCCTGCGCACAACTTAGGACGCCCGCAGATCGGCCTACTCCTACGCAGGCAGGGAAAACTCGGAGTTCGACAAGCCTTTCCAGCTTCACTATCTGCTGGCCAGTCTTGCCAAACTGAAGAGGGGTACCACGCTGGGCCAGGACAAGGCCACCGTCAAACTTTTGGCGAACCTTCCTGATTCAGCGTACCAGTGCTTTCTAGAATACATCAATGCGATCTGGACGGGGGAAACCCCCTCCCCATTGACTGGAAGGCAGCCCTTGTCAAATTAATCCCAAAGGCCGAGGAACCAATCGACACGGACCACCTCCACCCCATCTCTCTCGCAACGTGTGGGGGCAAATTGATGGAGACGATGGTGCGGGATCGGCTGTCCGAATACCTCGAACAACGCAACTTCGGGGACACCATGTTCGGATTTCACCCACACAGATCCGCACAGGATGTCCTGCTCCAACTCGAGCGCGAAGTCTTGAACCCCGTCTCACACCTCCAAAACGACAAAATTGTCCTCGTGCTGGACCTGAAAGGAGCGTTCGACAGCGTGACTCATGAGGTCATACTCACACAATTGAATCGAACTCACTGCGGCACCAATACCTTCAATTACGTGGTACAATTTGTCACGGACTGACTATAATACATCCGATTACAGGACCAAGAGCATGGACCTTTCCTGCTCGGCACGAGGGGGGCTCCACAAGGCGCGGTGCTGTCCCCTTTGCTATTCAACATAGCCATGATGCACCTACCTGCCCAGCTGGGTGCGGTCAAAGGGGTCCAGCACGCGCTGAACGCCGACGACATCGTCCTCTGGGCTACGCAAGGACGCCTAGAGGACATGGAGACCAGCCTGCAAACGGTCGATAGCAGAGTGAACCGCTATGCCCGAGTCTGCGGTCTGCAATGCTTCCTGCAGAAATAGGAATTCGTGCATCTGCGGCACTTGCGCACATGCTCCACACAAATGAATCTCTCCTCTCAAGCGGTCCCATTCACGAATCCAATGAAATCGGAGACCTCGGACTCTTCATACACAACCAGCGACGCTGCGACACAACACTCGCCAAGCTCCGGCAGGTGGGCCGCATGGTCCGCCGGGCTTCCAACAAGCGCGGTTGGTTACGATGCAAAGATGCCTTGCGGCTGGCGAACGCATTCGTGACCTGTCGAATCTTTTATTCGCCTCCCTACCTCCACCTACGGAAACAGGAAGACGATGCCCTCGAAGTCATCCTCCGCTAAATCATGAAACGACCGCTGGACCTCCCGGTCTCTGCCTCTACTAGCCACCTCATTGCACAGGAGGTTGTGAACACTTTCAGGGAGCTTCGGGAGGCCCACCTCACCAACCAATATCACAAAGACGGAGTCGGGTCGCCGCCTTCTAGCCCGTCTTCACATCAAGCACTCCCAATTCATAGAGGAGAGATGCCGCCTTCCCGTACACTGGAATCGCGCCCTAAACGTGCGGCCTCTCCCCACCAACATGTCCAGAGAAGACCATAATGGCAGGCGCTTGGCGCGGGCCGCAGCCTTGAACCGCCATTTTGGGAGCAAACCAAGAGACCCCTACTTGAACGTCCACGGCCCGGAACCCAAGGGATGGTACATGGCCGCGGTCGTCCACGAAGGCAAAACAGTAGACGGCCTTACTTTCAAGGCCCAGTCAGCAATTCACGCAGAAGTTTCCACCGCCCTGGCAGCCTCCGACTCCTCATCTAAATACATTTTCACCGACCCCCTTTGGCTTGTCGAAACGTCGAGCAAGGATGGGCTACTCCCCTGGCTTATCGCCTCTACCAAAATTGTAGCCGAAACTCGGATCCTACGCACTGATCTCTCGTTTGGGCTCCAGGTCGCGAAGGCTTCCACGGAAACGTAGCAGCCGACGCCGCCGCCCGCGCGCTGTCTCCCCGGCAATTTTCCACGGGACTCGACGCTGACCATGACTCCGATTTCAATCCGGTTTACACTTTTAAGGAAATATGCGATTATTACAAATCCACGCATCAAATTTTTCCCACCCCGTGCAAAGGGCTGCGGAAGGCCAACGAGCGGGCACTCCTGCGCCTGGTCACTAACAGGATGCAGTGCCCGACAACTGTAAAATATTTCAATCCTCAATTCGACGGGTGGTGCTCACACTGGGGGGAGATGTCTGACACATACCACATGGTGTGGGCCTGCCAGTTGAACCCATCCCTACCCCCTATCTCAGCCCCCCTTCCCCGGGAGGACTGGGAGCCGACCCTGTCCGGCTGCTACACCCTCAAGGCCCAAAGGGCCTTATCGCAGCGCGCCCGGGCTGCGGCAATCGCCAATGGGCTGCCTGACAAGGCATCCCACCTAGTGGTTGTATGGACGCGACCCTTAAGGTCACTACCCCCAACACCTCTCTCTATGATTAATAAATATTTTCACCACCACCACCAGCAACACGAGCGAATGCACCAGCCTTGCGGTGCTACAACCGATAAAAAATGCAAAACTATAATGGATGTAGGTGATATGGTAGCTGATTCCTTTTCCTTTTTTTAATGAAGATGTGCGAATAGAACTCATTACATGCTCGCACAGTACTGCTGAGTCGATGTTTCAAACCTTCTAATATGACGTTTAATGGGGCACACTGTTGCTCGCTTTTGTTTTTAGTGTGCAATTTTTGTTTGTATGCTTCTAATAGTTCTCTTTTTTTCTTTTCTCGTATGGGATCAGGTTGGCGGCCTGCCTCTCAGAAGACCAGCCACTACACGTTATCTTTAACTATTTTGCAGAGACCCATCGTTCACCTCAAATGGCTTCGCAGAATGCTCGCGCGGTGCTCGTGGGTAAAAAACGTCGAGGATGCTGGCGCACCATTGATTAGTTCAGTTCAGAAGGAAAACAAGTGACTTACTTAAAGCAGCTTGTCTCGGACTGGTTGTCGAAATGGTACCCAGAATTCTGCTGAAGTATTTAGGCGTTTTTTTTTCCTGGTGCTGGGAGGTGGGGGGGGGGGGGGGGGGGCTTGTGGACGGAAAAAAATTCCGCTGTGGGGAAATTTGACCGGAGAGCCATGGTGCCCTTGACAGAGAGAGCGGTTCACGCTGCCCACTCTGGGCCAGTTGTTTTGACCCCTCATGGGTAAAAAACGTCGAGGATGCTGGCGTACCATTGATTAGTTCAGTTTTAAAGGAAAACAAGTGACTTTCTTAACGCAGCTTGTCTCAGACTTGTTGTTGAAATGGTACCCAGAATTCTGCTCAGGTATTTAGGCGCTTTTTTTTCCTGGTGCGGGAGGGGAGGGGGGGAGCGTGTGCTCGGAAAACAATTTCGCTGTGGGAGCGCCATGGTGCTTTTGACAGAGAGAGCAGTTCGCGCTGCCCACTCTAGGCCAGTTGTTTTGACCCCTCGTGGGTAAAAAACGTCGAGGATGCTGGCGTACCATTGATTAGTTCATTTTTAAAGGAAAACCAGTGACTTTCTTAACTCAGCTTGTCTCAGACTTGTTGTCGAAATGGTACCCAGAATTCTGCTGAGGTATTTAGGCGCTTTTTTTTCCTGGTCCGGGGGGGGGGAGGGGGCGTGTGCTCGGAAAAAAATTCCGCTGTGGGGAAATTTGACCGGAGAGCCATGGTGCTCTTGACAGAGAGAGCGGTTCACGCTGCCCACTCTAGGCCAGTTGTTTTGTCCCCTCATGGGTAAAAAAACGTCGAGGATGCTGGCGTACCATTGATTAGTTCCGTTTTAAAGGAAAACAAGTGACTTTCTTAACCCAGCTTGTCTCAGACTTGTTGTCGAAATGGTACCCAGAATTCTGCTGAGGTATTTAGGCGCTTTTTTTCCTGGTGCGGGAGGGGAGGGAGGGGGGGCGTGTGCTCGGAAAACAATTTCGCTGTGGGAGCGCCATGGTGCTCTTGACAGAGAGAGCAGTTCGCGCTGCCCACTCTAGGCCAGTTGTTTTGACCCCTCTTGGGTAAAAAGCGTCGAGGATGCGGGCGTACCATTGATTAGTTCAGTTCTGAAGGAAAACAATTGACTTACTTAAAGCAGCTTGTCTCAGACTTGTTGTCGAAATGATACCCAGAATTCTACTGAGGTATTTAGGCGCTTTTTTTTCCTGGTCCTGGGGGGGAGGGGGCGTGTGCTCGGAAAAAAGTTTCGCTGTGGGGAAATTTGAGCAGAGAGCCATGGTGCTCTTGACAGAGAGCGGTTCACTCTGCTTACTCTATGCAAGTTGTTTTGACCCCTCGTGGGTAAAAAACGCCGAGGATGCTGATGTACCATTGATTAGTTCAGTTTTAAAGGAACACAAGTGACTTACTTAAAGCAGCTTGTCTCAGACTTGTTGTCAAAATGGCACCCAGAATTCTGCAGAGGTATTTAGGAGTTTTTTTCCCCGGTGTGGGGGGGGGGACGGGGAGGTCTCGAAACGGGAGCTTGAGCCGACCAGTAGCCAGCTGGGCAAGGGGGAGGGAGAGTGTCGTGCTGTGACCCAGAGGGGTGCGTCTTCCTGTAGGCTCGGACTGAACGGACATTACGGCGCAGCACCGGAAGCGAAGAGGGAACTGTGGCATCCGGTTGTCCAAACAGGGGAAACCGAACACAAGGCGTCATTGCGGTGATGTGCTGCAACTTCGCCTCGGAAGCAGCACTCGTCGGAGTAAGACATGGCAACTGGAAAAGTCTCGACCTCAAAACTTCGACCTTACTGAATGACGACCTTGGTCAACCTCAAACTTGCACGTTAGGTTGAGGTCTGATTTGCTGCCCTCACTCGCAAAATTTCGAGCCGTCACCGACCTCACCTCAACCTCACGTCACGACGTAAGGTTGAGGTCATTTTGAGGCTGAGGTCGAAACCTCATGAGGTTGCCCACCTCTGTTCGCCGCCGACTCGCCGGACGTCGCTCTATCACCCGAACCGCGTGTCTCATGTGCAGCATTGTGTATAAAAGGCAGAGATATAATGGGCGGCTGCATCACTACGCTTGGAATACATGCAGAGAAGGGGAGTCCAGCCGCTGCTAAACGGCTGTATAGACAAGAGATGACTCACCGATTCTGAGGTTGTCACCTGGCACTTGGCTACTCAACAAAGAGAGAATGAGCTTCAGAAGGTGAAGTGAGCAGCGGAGACGCCCGAGAAGAGAGAGGAACGTCTTTCCGAACGAAGATGCCTGGCTGCCGAGCGTAATAGACTGCGCATAGCCGCTGAGATGGAGCCTATGGAAGGCGTCAGTCAACGGGAACCAATAGAAGATGATGTGAAGGCTCGTCTTGTGACTGATCACACCAATCGAGTTTCTGAAAAACAAGCTCAGCCAGGGAAACCTGCCTCTCGCTATACGTATATCCTGGCATAGCCGAGCTAAGCCACTGACAATTTTTTTTTAATCTTTAACGCACTGTGCATCTTTTTGCTTATATTAGCCATTTTAACATCCGTGGTTCGAAGACGTAATATTAGGGCCCCGAGTGGTGAAGGTTGAAGATTGGATTTTAAAACATTTAATTCGTCAGAAAAGGCAGAATGCAGACGATCCGTGCTAGGTGGCTGTCAGTCCACGGCTGACAGCGACCTGGGTAGCCCATTCAATGACCCGGGTTTGAACTCCCAAGTCTGAGCTGACCAACACGGCCTGCCACTGCTGGAGAGTAGGAATCTGTATTAGAGATTTCGGGGGCGGCTCCTCTTTACAATTCCACAATAGGTGATCATAAGTGGCTAAATCACCACATAATGCACATGCAGGGTCGTATTCACCGGGGTAGAATTTTGACAACAGGTAAGGCGTCATGAAGGATCGCGTCTGGAGTCGCCTCCAAGTGGTCTCCTGCTCCTTATTAACGGCTTTGTCTGGAGGAGGGAATATCCTCCTTTCAAGTTTAAAATGATTAGTAATATCGTGAAAAGATGATAGGCCGTCTTTCGAAAAACTCTCAGCAACGACAGCGTCTCCTGCTCGGCTGACGAATCCTCGAGCTGTTATGTGTGCCGCTTCGTTACCAGGGTTCCCCGAGTGAGCCGGGACCCATATCAATTCAATAATTCTGTCTAAGTTATTGGTTTGACCCAATATGTTCATTGCTGCCTCAGAAATTCTGCCCCTCGCATAATTGAGTATGGCAAATTTAGAGTCGCTGAGTATGGTAGTAGCTTGTGTGTTAATGATAGCAAGGGCGATTGTCGCCTCTTCTGCCGTTTCCGAGGATTTCGTTATGGTAGTGCCGGAGACTATCAGTTTACCTTGCGTATCCACCGCCGTTAGTGCGAACGCTTGTTTCTAGGAATATTCT
The DNA here is from genome assembly GCA_030143305.2 of Amblyomma americanum. NCBI lineage: Eukaryota > Metazoa > Arthropoda > Arachnida > Ixodida > Ixodidae > Amblyomma > Amblyomma americanum. The sequence goes on from JARKHS020004944.1 coordinate 156,228, forward strand.
GCGGCATCTACATATACTGCACGTTCATCTTTGTTGTATATGTTGTGTAGAGCTTTTGCCCTAGCCCTTCTCCCCTAGTGGTGAGCAGGATGCATATTCTTAGGTAGTGGCTTAACTCTTATTACCTTAGCGATGCGTTTAGGTATGTGTGTTTTGGTATCTTGGGGTGGCAACTGTAATCCTAGTCCTAAACGATCAAGTATGGTTCTTCCTGCTTTGGTGCGGGAAAGCCGGCCTCTCTGCATTGTTAAGTGTGCCTCTGTAAGCTCGTCTAAGGTGCTGTGTACTCCCAAGCCCAGAAACCTTTCGGTGGAGGTACAGTTCGGTAGCCCTAATGCTACCTTGTATGCTGTTCTAATCATATACTCTACTTTGGCTTTTTCACTACTGTCTAATTTTAGGTATGGGAGTGCGTAGACAAGCCTGCTTATTACAAATGCTTGTACTATTTTGCAAAGTTCTGTCTCCTTCACTCCCTTCTTTTTGCTTGCAATTCATCTAATTAGTCTTACCGTCATATTGACGGTTGTCTGGAGTTTTTGTAGTGTTTCCTTGCTCTTCCGGTTCGACTGAAGGAAGAGTCCTAGGATTCTTATAGTTTGAACTTCCTTTACACGGAGCCCTTCCACCCAGATTTTCAGTGGAGGCGGATGTTTGTAATTTTTTGCTCGAGGGCCGCTTGGTTTGTATCTGATTAGAATCAATTCGGACTTGGAGGGCGAGCAGGTTAGCCCTGCTTTACCCGCCAGGTCTTGTATTATGTCTACAGCTTGTTGCAGGGTATCCTCTATCTGACCATCGCTGCCAGTTGTGGTCCATAAAGTGATATCATCTGCGTATAATGTGTGTTGCAGCCCCGGGATGGCTGCTAATTTAGAAGGAATTTTAATTAGTGAGAGATTAAAAAGGAAGGGTGACAGGACTGAGCCCTGTGGCGTTCCTTTACCTCCAAGGAGATAGAGTCTGATTTAATCTCTCCCACTGCTATCTCTGCCGTTCTGTTACTGAGAAATGACTTGATGTACTGGAAAGTTCTTTCCCCTGGGTTGATGTCCGAGAGATTCCTTAAGATAACATCGCGCGTGACATTATCAAACGCCTTGTTCAAATCCAAGCCTAATATGGCTTTAGTTCATCTGCTGCGTTCAATGTCTATTATGTCTGCCTCGAGTTGCAGCATAACATCTTGGGTAGAAAGATTAGCCCTGAAGTCTAGCATGGAATTAGGGAGTAAGTTATTGTCCTCAGCGTATTCTTGTAGCCGATTGAGAATTATATGTCCCATTAACTTTCCTCAGCAGGATGTTAAAGAGATTGGGCGTAGATTCTTTATACACACGTTCTTGCCTGGCTTTGGAATGAATGTAATCTTTGCATGTTTCCATTCTTGTGGAATATTTCCATCTGTCCAGTATTTGTTCATGAGATCAGTGAGTGCTGTCACTGACCCTGCGTCCAAGTTTCTAAGTGCTTTGTTAGTAACACCGTCAGGCCCGGCTGCAGACGTGGTGCGTAGTTGCCCCATGGCAAGCCACACTTCCAACTCCGTAATCTCAGCGCCCAAGTCCTCGTTTGGTGTTCCCTGCTAGTTTGGCAGCAGTCCATCTGGGGTTGTGTTTAAGTATCGATCTCGTAGTTCCGTTTAGAACTCCTCTGTGGGGCCTTGATACTGATGCACTAATCTCATAAGTTGACCTCATTTAGTTGATTTAGCCTCTGTGGGGTCAAGAAGGTGCCTTAGCAGATGCCAAGTTTTCCTGCACTCGAGCTTGCCATTCATGCGGTCGCAAATTTGTTCCCATTGTCTGCGTTGAAGTTCTAGAGTATATTTTTCAATTAGTCTCTGCAACTGTGCAATTCTCTTTTTAAGATTGTTGTTGTGTTTGTTCCTCTTCCAGCGGTTTTGCAAGCTGAAATGTGCTTCCCACATATGCAATAACCTAGAGTCAGTGACTTGTCCTTCTTCCATGCCGATATCGGCTGTGGAAGCCTTAATGTCCATTTTTAGCGATTCCACCCCGTCCCCGAGATGTTCAATTACTGGGTCTGTGCTTCCATCTTTTTGTCTTTGTTCTCTTATTACCCTGAACTTGTCCCAGTCCGTAATTTTTACTTTGTTGAAGACTGATTTATGCTTTGCTGTCTCAAAGGTGGTAGATATAATGTAATGGTCACTGCCTAGCGTGTGTCCTGTGTTAGTCCATGTTCGGCTTTGTATGTTCTTTGCCAGGGTTAGGTCTGGTGACGTGTCTTTACATATACTGTTGCCTAGTCTCGTGATTTCTGGGGGTAGTTCAGGACAGTTAGGCCTAGATTTTGGACCACTTGCCATACACTGTTGCCTTTGGGACCGGCTCTAGTGTATCCCCATTCTGGGTGTGGTGCGTTAAAGTCCCCTACTATTAATAGCTGGGCTTTAGTCGCTAGTTTCAGTCTTGATAAGTAATTCCGGTATACCGGTACCCTTATCTTTGGGTGGGCTATATACATTAAGCAGAAACAAAGTTGTATCTCCTCGTTTCTTGGGTAAAATCTCAAGGAGGACGTAGTCTTCCTTTGAACTTTCTATGGAGTGCTGTAGAGCAGTAAAGTAATAATGCGTTGCAATAATACGGCGGCGGACACGCCCGTAATTGAGCCGGCATCATATCCTGGCGGAAGAAACGCCTTATAGCCCGGTAATTTGACCGCGCCACTAGCTTCTTGTAGAGCAATAATGTCTGGTGGACGTGGTTGCGCTTGAATGTGAAACTGCAGATTCCCCCGTTTGCGCCGGAAGCCTCTGCAATTCCACTGCCATACCTCAATTTGTTGTGACGGGGCCATATTGGTGATCCACTCTTTGCTCTAATGATGTTAAGCTGTTCTCCAATGCGGTCAGCTTCTCAATCACTTGTTGGAACATAGACATTACTTGAGTTTGGAACGGTCTGAATTCCACTGCTCAGGCATCTACCTTAGCCTCTAAGTTTCCTAATCTAACCTCTAGGCTGTCTACCTTGTTCTGAATAATATCCACTCTTGTAGTGATTGCATTAGGGTCAGCTGTTAATGGAGCGGGCGTAGCCGGCTGCGGTACATCGCCTGCGGAGGCTTCGGCAGCTCGTTTGTTTTGGGTATTCTCCGCGGGGGGAGGGGGTCTTTTAACTGCGGTGCGTTTGTCTGTTTCGACAGCCTCGCATGCGGGAATGGGTGCTTTAAGAGGGGCTTGCACAGGTGTTTGCTGTGACTGTGCTCGCCACATCGGTGGCACAGGTTGGCTTTGGGTCTGTAGCAGACGTCGGCTCTATGTCCGACTCTCCTGCAGTTGTAGCAGGTTTCAACTTGTTCCCGGTAAGGGTGCACATGGAATACGGATCCTCAATAGTAGATCTGGCTCGGAACTTTGTTCCCTTGGAATGTTATCTGGATCGTTTTTGAACGACCCAGCTGACGAGCGTTGAGGATCACGCCACCCGGGTTGCGAGTAATGAAGCCTTGTCGGACTTCCTCCGGCGAGCTTCCGTCGTAGGCTTGATAAATGACACCTCTGACTGAGTCGTCTGGCGCTGCTACATACGTCGCCACTTCATAGGTGTGATCTCCAAGCTGGAACGCTTTGACTTCGAAGTACATTGCAGCTCGCTGGCGTGCCGGGGGGATTAGAGTGAGCGTGTTGTTATTAGAATTAACACGCATGGTGTCTTCAGTTAGTGCGGCCTGAAGAGGAACCTTGGCTGCCGCGCACATGGCGAGTTCGAGTTGGCGTGGTGCAAAGTCGTTTAAGTTCCAGCCTCGCAGACGTCAGACTATTTTGTAGTCGCTCTTTGGGAGTTGCGGTAGCGGCACTCGCCTTTTGATAGCGCGCGGCTTCCGTTTCTTCTTGGCAGGAACGCCGGAGTCATCTTTGGCGGCGTCTTGCTGCAGGCGCCGGGCGCGGTATTGTAGGTGAAGAACGGTTCCCCATTCTCCGGACGCCAGCTCCGCGGGCGACATGTCATCCCCCACGACGGTGTAGTTCATAGTTGAGGTCGTGTGAGCGGCCGGCTGGCTCGAACAAGCGAGCGCAGGGCCCAGAGCCCTGAGGGCACGGCAGCGTGTAGAGAAGTCCGTGAGGCACACAGAAAAGGGCGTTAGCTTGCCAGAACTGCTGTTCGCGGGTACGGGGCAATTCTCCGAAGATTTCCCAAAAACGGCAGCTCAGAGAATGCAGTATTTCCGCCAAAAGTGGGCTGTGAAGCGAGAGCCCATGTAGAATACGTCCACACAGCTCGGTGTCTTCGTCTTCTTCTCCTGGAGGTTGAAGAAATAGTGTGCCCTCTGTTGGTTTGAAAAACGCGCTATTTTTTAAGGATCAGTTTCCCAGCAGGTGCTTTCGCTCCGTGCGAGTAGAAGAAATTGTTCTCTTGCTTTTTCAACGGCCTTTTTTTTGTATTTCAAGCCCCGCGCTTTGATAACCGCCGCGCGTCGGCAGCCGCTCGCGCTCTGCGATCGGTTTCCCTTTCGTTGGGCGGGCTGTTTTCATTTGTCTGCTTTTAATTTGGCAAGGCGTAACTGCGAGTTGCTCGCCTATTTATTGTTCGCAGGGGTGCAGTTACATTTGTTTACAGGCGAGCGGTGGTATATAAAAACAATGCCACCGTATACCAACGTTGCCACTCCGCCGGCGTTTTCTTTCTCGAGGCCCACGAAAACTGATTGCCCCTCGCCGGGATTAGGGTAAAGGATTGCTGCAAGTTTTTCATTGGTTTCGTTTTTCTTACAGGCGCACAAACACCGAGCTAGCGCTCTTGTGTGCGCTCATATGAAGATTTCGCTTGCGCAATGGACATGCACACCGGTTGCTGTACTGCGATTCTTCAGTTAGTGAAACCCATTTCTGCATGTATTTTTTCATTGAATTTATTTCATTCAAGCCCACCTGTACTTATTAATAAATCATCGATATAAACCGACAAAAGAAAGGGTGGATATGAGGTCCCTATATAACTGCAGTAATACTTTTCTTAAAATTTGAAATGCTAAATAAATGTAATCGGCTTTGCAAAGCCATGCTTTGTGAAAAAGAATCGGCAAGAAACGCTTTAGTAAAAAAAAAGCTACAAATATTAACGATGCCTAATGTGCAATTCCTATTTAGCAGCAAAATTGGGAGATGATGGGTTAAGCTTTTGGAAACTTAACTGTTACCTAAAAATTGATCATAATTACTGCTCCGAGTCCCGGGGGAAGCGAAAACAACGCAGGCGGCCTTTAAGCGTTGACCAGGAGCGCATTCTCACACAACAGCCCGTTATGATGGCTCGGTGGACTTGAGAATGTCGTCAACGATGCGGTCAAACACTCTCGAACAACTAGAACAACGAGCGAGTCATCCGCAGCCACTGCGCCTCGAACAACGCATGCACAGCTGCATGCCGCAAGCAACTGAGCCCGCCCGCCATTATTAAAAATGGAGTCGCAGCGAGAAAGAGGCGGCGTGAGGGTGGTCAAAAGATGCCACCACCCTGAATGGCGGCGCTGGCATCGAGGCACCTTAGCACAAGCTGCCCTCGCACGCCGGGCTCGCGAGGCGGCGGGATCTTGCGGCATCCCGGACTAAGGACGCGGACCAAGAAGATGTCGGCATCCATCAACTGCGCCGGCTCATCCTCTCTGATTAATAAAGGTTTGCTCTCTCTCCCTCCCCTTAACGCAGAAGCGAATGCGTGTTGGCGTTTCATGTAGTAGTTGCTTGACGGAAAACAGTGATGCCTGCATGCGGCGGCGATAGGGAAATCCTCGCGATATTATGCACGCCGCCTACCCAATAGATGGCGCGCGAGCCGCATAAAGTCTTCAAGTTCAGAACCTGCGTCCCAAAGTGCTGCGTCCATGTCTTCTATGAAGTTACATGCAGGGACGAAAGCTATTGCGTCCTATCCTTAAAGGGGGTCTTCAGAGTCCCCAGAATGTTTGTCGCATAAAGTCGACGACGAAGGTTAGAATGTTCTACCACTAATGCCTGCGAGATTTTGTTTACGCTTGATATAGGCTTGTCCGTCAGTTTGGAGATATGACATTGAAAAATTCCCTGCTGCCAGTAGTTGACCATCGGCGCAACGCTTTTGAAATGGATGGCCGACAACGTGCTTTCCTTCTAAGCGCATCGAAATTACCGAAATTTGATAAAATCCACTTCATAAAGGGGACGTAGGTGGAGACAAAAGTCCGTTTACACAGTGGCTCTACCTGGCTCGGTAGGCATGTACAGACGCAGTCAATAGTACGCGGCCCACGGCCCCGACGCAAGGAGCGGCTGCGGAGCCCCTCCGCGGCGCTGCTATCTCCATGGGATCTCGCTGCGAGGGTGCACAGAGTGACGGCCGAGCTTCACACTCGCTCTCTCCTGGGCACGTCACACGACTGATAGATTTCAAGTGCGGCGTTCAGCTGTTTCACGGCTAAGGTCAGTACGAAAGAGGGCTCTGCAATGCGTGCTGCGTGTATGCTGCGTGCGAATTTCAGCGCCGCGATAGCAGATTTTCTCGTTTCCCCTATACGCAGGCCGGCTACGGCAGGCGCGAATTCTGCAGTTCGGCTATGCGCGCGGCGCGTACGCTTGCGAGGTGTCCGAGTTCGGTTTGTGTTCCATATTTACGCAAGTCTAGTGTCCGTGTACGCCGTGCTCCAGATGCCCGACGCTTGGGAGGGTTCGCCCTTATTAACATCTGAAGATAAGAGCTCGGTCCTTTAAAGTCGTGCATTCAAAGTTAAAAAAAATGGCCTGGCTTAGCTAAGGTTAAGCCTAGGATGCGGAGCATAATAGATTTGTGAAAGGGTATAGCCTGGTGACACTTGGTTATACTTGGTAATGCTCTGGTCGCACGCTCCTTTTCAAGCCGCTGCTGTCGCTGTTCGGGAGTTTCTTGAGCACGCATCTGCCGTTTGGTTGCGTTCCGGCGCTCCGAACTGGTAGAATCACTGTCGGGCAAACTCATAACTTCTTCCTTTACCGTTGTTTCCTTAGAGGAACGTTGTCGTCGAGCTGCATACTGGGCACGACGCTTGGCGAGTCGTTCTTCTCGTTCTTCATCAGTCTCGGTGGCTCGCTGAAGCTTACGCTTTCCATTCCGCCGAGCTTCCCTGTCTGTAGGCGGCATCTCGCTGTATGACTGCCTCGGCGTGAGGAGCGGGGCTCTTTTATACAATTCCGGGACGACAATCGCCCCCTAGCGGGAGGAACGTGAGTTAGCCTTGGTGGTCGCGGCCGTGCGGCGACCGCGGGAGTTGAGCCCCGTCTCTTCTCAGCTGTCGTGACGTCAGACCATGGATGGATAGGATGGATGGATGGATACGGCTGAACCCTTTACATCGGGCGGTGGCTCAAGCCACCTAGCCATGTCTTGTGAAATTTTACTCCTGTCTTGCTTTTAGCCACCAATCAGATAACCTTCGCTTGGTTACTTCTAACCTCTTAAAATCCACTTTTCCTTCACTATCCCTAAACCCCAATGCCTTGGGTAAGTCAGCCCCGCTGCCTTCCACTGTAGGGTGAAGCCCTTTACAGAAAAGTATCAAGTGTTCAGCCGTTTCCTCCTCCTCTCCGCACGCAATGCACAAAGTGTCTATCTCCTGGTACCTAACTCTATACTTCTTAGTCCGCAAAACTCCAGTCCTGGCCTCAAACAACAAAGAACTTCCCCTACAATTATCATAGATATTTTCTTTGACAATTTCCTGTTTAAAGGTCCGGTATGTTTCTAGTGCCGATTTCGTCAGCATCCCTGTTTTCCACAAAGCTCTCTCTGTTCCTTTAACCTTTTTCTTAACCGATAATTGCTGATTTGCCCCCTTACTGCTGTCCAGATATTTGCTTGTCAATTTTCTAGTTCGCTTTCTCCATTTCGTGTCAACATTCTTTATATACAGGTATCTGAAAACTTTCCTAGCCCACCGCTTTTCCTCCATCCTTCTCAATCGTTCCTCAAATGCTATCTTACTGCTAGCCTCTCTGCTCTCGAAAGACGCCCATCCCATATCACCCTGTACCCCCTGATTTGGTGTATTGCCATGTGCTCCCAAAGCTAACCTCCCTACTCCCCGTTGCCTAATTTCCAGCCTTGCTTGAACATCTGGCCTCATACACAGGACCGCATTCCCGAAGGTCAGGCTAGGGACCATCACCCCTTTCCAGATCCCTCTTACCACCTCATACCTATTGTAATTCCACAGTGCCCTATTTTTCATGACAGCTGCATTCCTACTAGCTTTATTCATTACATATTTTTCATGCTCTGTCAGATACTCAACACTGTTATTTATCCACACCCCAAGATACTTGTACTCATTCACTACCTTTAGCACGAACTCCTGTATTCTATGCTCGCCGCCCTCTTCATTAAATGTCATGACTGCAGATTTTTCCTTACTATACTTGAAGCCTAATCTATCTCCCTCTGTACTGCATATGTCTAACAACTTCTGCAGGTCTTCCTTGTTGTCAGCCATTATCACTATATCGTCCGCATATATTAGTCCCGGTAATGTCTGTTTAATCAATTCCCCTTGCTTGAAAAAAGATAGGTTGAAACCTAGTCCGCTCCCCTCTAGCTTGGCCTCCAAACCTTGCAGGTACAACATGAACAACAAAGGGGACAGAGGACATCCTTGTCTAAGCCCCCGCTGTATCTCTACAGGCCCTGATACATTTTTTTCCCATTTTATGAGCACTCTGTTACCTCTATATATATCTTTTAAAAGATTAATTACTCCATTTTCCACATCCAATGTGCCCAATATTTCCCACAAATGCTCCTGAGTAACGTTGTCATAGGCTCCCCTAATATCCAGAAATGCTAGCAATAAGGGCCTATGTTCCTTTTCCGCAATTTCTATACACTGTGTCAATGAAAATAGATTGTCCTCCAACCTCCTTTGTTTCCGGAACCCATTCTGTAGTTCCCCTAGCACCCCCTCGTTCTCCACCCAAGCCTGCAGTCTATCCTTTATAATTTGCATCACCACCCTGTAAACCACAGACGTCACTGTTATGGGGCGATAGTTACTTACGTCTGCTTTGTCCCCCTTTCCCTTATATATCATGTTCATTCTACTTAATCGCCATTCATCGGGGACTTTCTCATCCACTATCATTTTGTTCACTACCTGTATTAATGTTTGCTTGGATTTTGGTCCTAACTTCTTTATCAACATAATCGGGATACCATCTGGTCCTGTTGATGTGCCACTAGGAACCTTCTTCTCTGCCCTTTCCCACTCTCCTTGCTCAAGTGAAGCTATTGCTGTAACCGGTCTATCCTCCTTCGATAAATTATGTACCACGTGCTTTGCTGAAAATTTTTCCGTCATCCTTGTTCCTATGTGTTTTATTGCTTCATCCCCTTCTAGTCGAATACCCTCATCTGTAACAATAAACCTTTGTTCTAGCCTAGTTTTATTACTCATTGCATTTAGATGTTTCCAGAATTTTTGGGCTGCTTTTCTATCCTTTTTATTTACTTTTGACATCCATTGGGCACCCTTTCTTCTAATTTTCTCATTAATCAAATAGGATGCGTCCCTTCTACACTTTATGAAGGTATCCCATTTTCTGTCTACTTCGGGTTTTGGTTCCCCCCTCTTCTTGGAATATCTGTGTTCCCTGGATGCTTCCTTGCGCTTTTCTATTGCCCTCTTGACCTCCTCATCCCACCAACTCTTGGGTTTGCATCTTTTCCCTTTTAGCTTTACTCCCACCTTAGCTAGCTCTAGCTCCAGTAATCGAGTTAATTTGGTATAAGTCCATTCTGTTTCGCTATCCTCAAAAATTACTTTCTCGATTTGTTTGGCTGCTACTTCCAATTGCTTTTCTGAGTAAAAATTTCCCCCTGATTGTTTATCTTGATTCAGTCCTACATTGCTTTTTCTTCTGAAGCTCAACTTGATACGCTTGTGGTCACTACCTAGACTTCTGGAACCATCTTCATCTATGCTCATTACCCCTAATCTGTTATACATCCTCTGTGACATTAGTGCATAATCTATCGTCGAGTGCAGACTCCCCGCCTCCCATGTTATGAGCCCTTCACACTTCTCGGTGCTGTTGCATACAACTAAATCATGCCTGTCACACATGTCCTGCAGCATGCTTCCTGTCGAATCCGTGTACCCATCCAGGTCTTCTATGTGTGCATTCATGTCGCCTAATATAATTATCTCGCCCTGTCCTCCTAGCTCATCAATGTCGCTTGCAATACATTCTAACATTTTCCTGTTTTCCTCTTTGGCATTAACCCCTGTCCACAGGTATACAAAGCCAAGGAGTGTTTGCTTGCCTGCCACTGTTCCTTTTAGCCATAAATGTTCCCTGCATCCCAGTCTAACCCTTTGAAAATTCATACTTTTATGAATGAATGCCCCAATTCCACCTCCCTTTCTGCTGCCCTCTGTTCTATTGCAATATTCCCATGCGTAGTCTGGGTTACAGGGTGGTTGCTCCATGTCTCTAAGATGTGTTTCCGCTAAACCATATACCATTAATTCCTCCTGTCTTAACTGTTCTTCTATTTCCTCCCATTTCAGTCTATTCCTGCCACCTTGCATGTTAATGAAACCTATATCTGAATTAACTTGGCCCTGGCGCTTGCGTCTCTTTCTTCCCCTATGGTTCCATTGCCCGTTTGATCTTAATTCTTCCTTCTCTACACTGGTTCCTTCAGAGCTCTGGGTCCCCCCAAAAAAGCTGTTGCCTGGCGACCTATCCTACTACCCACCTTCTTGCCAGTGGCACCACCGTAGTGGATGCCATCCTGTGCAAAAGGGTGGGGCCTAACCTCGTACACTTCCCTGTTGACCTCCATCACCTCGTATCTTAGTCGTCGACTCAATAGCCTAATTACCCGATTAGTCTCCACGACCCTCCTTTCCGTTTCGCGAGCCTGCCTCTGGACCTCTGGGATTGTGCATATGGTCACATGCACACTCTCAGAGGCCTCTCTAAGCCTACGCATCCCCACCTCCAACTGCGTCTCAAGATTCTGGCTCCTCCCCTGCAGTACATCATTGAGACCAGCATGGATGACCACAAGGTGTTCGCCATCCATGCTACCCACCACCACCTCCCGGGCTCTGGCCATTGCATCCACCATGCACTTTCCCGACTGAGCCTCCACCTGCACCCGCCTGTCTGCCTTCACTGCCGTCAGAACGCCTCCCTCAACCCTCGCTACATTCGAGTCCCCGACCACCAGAACTCTCCTGTGCCCCAAACGTTCGCTTCCTAATTCCATCTGTTGGCCTCCGGATCGCTCTAGCTGACTCTCCTGCCGCTTTACGCTGTTGTCGCGAGTTTCCATGCCCGCTTTAACCTTTTTCATTTCGTTCGCATTTTTCTCACTCAATGCTCGCTGCACTACAGCACTGTACGATCGACGAGCCTCGTCCTCCACCTGACACTTCTCCGAACTGGGGTGCCCAGCCGGCCGCGACCTGAGCGCTTCAACCTGTTTTTCTAGCTGGGTCCGCTTTTCCCGCTCTTCTTTAATCTCGCCCACCATTCGCTTCAACAGGGCGGCATTATTCTCCTCCTTTTTAATCAAATCGGCGACCTGAGCTTCCAGCTTAATCCGATCCTCTCGTTCGACCTGCCGGTCCGCATTAAGTGCATTAAACCCAGCTTCCCATTCCCCTTTTAACGCATGAACGGCGTCCCCAAACCGCTTGCACATCTTACACACGAAGCTAGCCTCACCCGCCTCGGCTAAGCTCCCGAACCCTGTCTCATCTAAGTAACACCAACGGTCGCACTCCTGGCACTGTACTAACTCCCCGTCCTTGTCCTCCTTAACTTTCCTAGCTTGCCGACCCATCGTCCGGCCGACTACGCCTTGTGAAAGCCCGCCAAAATTCCTATGCGTAAAAACCCGCCAAGAATATTACACAAAACTTCGGCACTACGCAACGTAAAAGCCCGCCAAAATTCCTAGAGAAGAAACCTTCGGCACTAGTCAACGTAAGAGCCCGCTAAAACTCCTGCACAAAACTTCGGCACTACGCAACGTAAAAGCCCGCCAAAATTCCTACAGAAGAAACCTTCGGCACTAGTCAACGTAAGAGCCCGCTAAAAATCCTGCACAAAAACCTTCGGCACTGCGCAACGTAAAAGCCCGCCAAAATTCCTACACAAAAAACCTTCGGCACTACACAACGTAAAAGCCCACCAAAATTCCTACACAAAAACCTTCGGCACTACGCAACGTAAACGCCCGCCAAAAATCCTACACCAAAAACTTTCAGCAATACGCAAGGTAAAAGCCTTCCAAAATTTCTACGCAAAAACCTTCGGCACACACACTTCCGCTAGCCTTTCTACCCTTAACTCGGTTTAAAACTACTGCCCGAAAGCATGTACAAGCGCAAAAACCAAAAGGCACTTAGCTTCAGACGTAGTCGCTGGAGCTCCGAAAAAAAGCGTCCGCCTCCGACGGTGTCACGAGACCGGCTCCACGTGCTCGGCTGCAGCGCCCCTAGCGGGAGGAGCGGGAGTTAGCCTTGGTGGTCGCGGCCGCGCCAGGCTGGGCTATGGTTGAGCTAAGTAGTGTCCCTATTATGCTTCGCATAAAAACGTCCAAGCGCGCTCCCTCTCTGGAAGAATCTATCAATACACGGCCAGAAACAAAACAGGGATTAATCGCGTTCGCAGACAGGGGTCTTGACGTGACAGTAACTTGTCCTGCCCTATTTCTTGAGCGTCATAATGCCCGTGCACCAAGGCTCACCAGGCATGGGCGCGCGGGGCATACGAGAGCGAAGCAGTGTCGAAGCGGCAACGGCGCACCGCGCGCACTCCCCCATGGCCGCACTGCAAACAAGGCGAAGTGGGGGCGCTCTCTTACATACTGACTGTCAGCCGCGAAACAGGTGTATGACGCACTTGAAGTTATCAGTCGTGTGATGTGCCCAGGAGAGAGTGAGGACGATGTTTTGTCGTACCCGATGCATCCTCGCAGCGAGCGCCCGAAGAAGATTGCAGCGCCGCGGTGTGGCTCGACAGCCACGACTGTACTTTCTTTAACGCGATATCGGCAAGGGTCCCGTGTCACAGAAAACCAGGTGTCGTCGCCGGGGTCGGCGGGTTTGGCCGCGAGCGAAAAATCCCAGAAGCATTAGAGTAGGAGATTGGTCGATTTTGGGAACCGAACCAGGGCCTCCAAAGTGCGAAACGAGCACGCTAACCACTCCTCCACGCCAGCTATTTTTTTTGGACTTATTACCTGTTTTGACAGTTTACAACAGATCAAAAACGTATTTTCTGTGCTGCACTCTCAAACATGAAGAGCGAACATGTGTTTCACTCCCGTAAGACACCACCGCGGGGGCTCAGTAGTTATGGCGCTCGGCTGCTCTCCCGAAAGACGCAGGTTCGATACCGGCCGCGGCGGTCAAATTTCGATGGAGGTGGCATTCTAGAGGCCCATGTACTGTGCGATGTCAGCGCACGTTAAAGAACTCCAGGTGGATGAAATTTCCGGAGCCCATCACGACAGCGTCCCTCATAGCCTGACAATAACTAAACCAACTCACGTAAGAAAATCAAAACTGTTCCAAGGAACAAAACTCTCCCCTCAACTCGATAACTTCACCTCCAAAAGATAGCTCCATGTACACTTCACGCAGATAAATGTGCTTTCTTTGAAGTAATCTAGAAGAGGCCGCGCGTCTTCATCGCAGTGTCGTACAGTCATCCTGCTTCGCCAAATACTGTGCAAGCCAAGAAGGAAAATTCCATTTTATTTATAAAGATCCGGCTCAACGTCCAGGAATCGTATCCCATTCGACTTCCAGGGTAAGTGTTTGTTCATTGTGCGCTGGAGCACGTCCCAATGAACACTGTATCCCAGCAATCAATAAAGACGTGTTCTATTGACTGGTTTGTGACACAACAAGAGTCAGAACTCCATGGAAAAATCGATGGTCTGAAATTAACAAAGGCGCGTCTATTGAATACGGTGTTGTCTTTGAAGGATGTTTTGGAAACATGTACTGTGCTGTATATTAGTAATTATGAGAATGAAAATTACAGAAGTTGCAGTTAAGCGAGTAGCCAAGGTGCGTTTCCGCTACTTTTCCTCTTCGCGTGGCGTGCATGTAGAGCCATAAGGCGGCGACCACTAAAACCACTCCCTCCTCCTCCTCGTCGCAATGTACGCCACTGCCACAACAGATAGCGCGTGACGGCAGCGCCTCCTAGCGCCTCCCGCTCGTCTCGTTCGGGCGCAGTGGGGACGTGCGGGTACGCAGCAATCACGCGGTGAGCGGCGAACAACGCAGCGCATATCCACGGCGCGTTCACCACCAAGCTTGCGGCTTGCTGCCCTTTCGTTCTGCGCGGAAACTATGCTGGCGTTCGTGGCATCGGGTTTGTCGAGAACGGTGTGCCGGCGTACTACGACTGCAACTTAAGCCCCGCGCGTTTCGGCAAGGCGCCTGTCAGCGCTTGTACGTGGTTTGCCGCACCGCGCGTCCGTTTCACCGAAGCATCAAGTTCACGCGACGTCGAAGGCGTTGACCGTGAGCGAGAAACCCCGGAAGGGTTAATAAATAAAAAAAGAGTAGGAAGTTGTTCTAGGTAGGGAATCCATAACCCAATACGCTTTCGCGTTATACCCTCAAGACGGAGCTCGAGTGTCCGCTCCAATTTTCAATGCCGAAATGCATTTGTGGGCCACGCTGGCACTTTACGCTTACGTCGTCCGGGTTCGAAGCCTCATCAACTCGTCTGTGCCTTCTAAGGTACTTCGATTTGAGCGTAATCTTTAAATTGCTATCTGAAATAAGGTTCGATTCCAGACTGCAGTATTCGATTCCAGTCTGAGTCCTGCGAATTTAATTGGATGTACTTGGTAACAAAACTGCTTAATAGCCAACCGTTATGAAAAGTGCTGAGAATGCTTAAACGGGATTGAGAATGCTACGTCGTTAATATTAGGTTCAGAAGTGTTGTTTTTAAATGAAAAAAACGAATTCATGAAGTCTGCCTTACGTTTTCTCAGCTTGCACCGTGGAACGGGTTCATGAAGACGAGACCAAACGCCTCGGCACGCCTCTTGAACGCTCTGAGCACATCTATGCAGGCGTTATTAGTGAAGTAAATTGTAAACGGTAGGGCTTGTTTTCACGAAGCGACACGTGAGCAGCGTGGAAAACAGTAGTGAAGGGCTCCGGAATAATTTAGACCACTTTTGGTCCGCTCAGCAAACCCGCCCGTTTGCGTTTCGTCTTCATCGAAACTCGGCTGCGGTGTGATATCGGCGAATTGACACTGTAGAAGCACTGCAAAATGAAGCATATAAAGGGACGATTCGCGGCCATTTGGGATATTTTACGGGGATATAGCAAGAATGGCTTGCTTGATTTGAAGTATTGCCAAGTTCTAGGAAGCGATATTTCTCGGAAGGTGGCTTTGAAGCAGGTATACAAAACTCCAGAAGGTCATAAGGTTTTTAAAATTAGCGACTTGACTATAAACGGCGACGGTTACTCGATAGTTCCTTCTGAATCTTGGTGGGTAAGTGCACGCTTTCTCAGAATGCTACATATTTAAGAACCTCTGCTGAGGTGTACACTTTTTCGGGCCACTCATAAGGAGAGCTCAGTATTTACATAACGCGGAATCAGCGACGCGTCTACTTTCCGTGAGATGCAGGTCACAGTTGATCATATATACCTGATCATATGACCTGTGCTGCTTGGGATGGCTCCGCTGCCTGAAACAAGCAATAAAGTGAACAACTTACAGCTCCTTATCCCCGTAGACAGAGTTCCCTGACATTTGTAGTCTCTGGCCGCCGCGGTGGCTCAGTGGTTATGGCGCTCGGCTCCTGATCCGAAAGACGCGGGTTCGATCCGGGCCGCTGCGGTCGAATTTCTATGGGAGCGAAATTCTAGATGCCTGTGTACAATGCGATGTCAGTGCACGTTAAAGAACCCCAGGTGGTCTAAATTAGCTGGAGCCATTCACTACGGTAACCCTCATAGACTGAGTCGCTTTGGGACGTTAAGCCCCCATAAACCAAACGAAACCAAATCATTTTACTCTCTGCCAAAGTTCACTGTTTTAGCAATATGGGCGGAGTAAATATAGCTGGTCCAATCTTAATCAACATCAATGATCTTCCGCCTCTTGTTAACTCTCACATCCTTGTTTTTGCGGATGATTGTTATTTTTAGAGAAATAACCGATACTAATGACCGCTGTATATTTCAGGCAGACCTTATCAGTGTAGCAAACTTGTGCATGAAATGGTCAGTGCAACTAAATATTAACAAAGGCAAAGTCATGCGTGTTTCAAGCTAATCTACCACCCAATCTTCGTATTACATTAATAACATTTCTTTAGAGTGTGTAACATCATATAAATACCTTGGCGTTAACATGACTGATAACCTAAATTGGTCTCTTCACATCGAACACGTAGTCAGCAATGCTAATCGTATGCTAGGCTACTTACGTCGCTATTTTTTCAATGTTCCTTGTTCTTTGAAACTTTTGATATATTTATTTATTTATTTGGAATTCTGCCAGTCTCTAGTTGAGACCTTAGCAGGTGGACATTATATGTATCATAGCAAAGGATAACATTTCTAAAAGCGGCTCTTATTTATTTGCAATATAAATATAAATATTTGGAATTAAAAAAACTAATTCGCTTCAAATTGTAGTATAAAAATTCAGTCGGGGATCTTACTTATGACGTTAAAATTAAGGCTCTTGAGATGGTTCAAAATACGTCTGTGCGTTTCATTCTCACTAATTACAACCGCACTGCAAGCATAACTACAATGAAAGGTAGTCTTTCTCTTCCATTGCTGTCACTTCGTCGCAAATTGTCTCTTATCGCTTCGTTTCACAAATTGTACCATCACCCCATACTGTGCCGTCGCCTTATCCAACAGCCATTTTATGTATCCCGTCGTACTGATCATCTTCAAAAACTCGGTTTTGATTCTTGTAATACCAAATATTTTTCTCAGTAATTTTTGCCGCGTACCTTACGGACTGGAACCACCTTCCCGCAGATATTGCCACATTAATATTTACGAGATGTTCCGCAAAGCCATAGCTAGCATTGTATACTCAGGTGTATACTCAGAAGTAGGACAGTCGCAGACACTAAAGGAAGAATTTGAATTGTTAGCGAACAAGGCAGTGGCAAGAGCAGAATGAACAGCGCCGCGGCACGCCTGCAGCAACGGATGTCCAGCGCACAATCCGGTTGAAAGGAGGAACACAATTACAGTATAAGAGAAACAGGATGCCGGTGGGTATCGCATCCTCCCGGGAGCTTATCGGCTCCGGAACAGTACGTAGAGTAGTCTGGGGAAGATCAGAAGTTCTTGTTTTTAAGACCACATCGTGTTGAAGGTGTGTGTAATACGATGGCGTGGTTATGTCTGATTACGCGACCAAAGTATGGAACCTCCTGTAATGAGAGCGTTGGCTTGATTTTAAAAGAATTGAAAAATAGCAATCTATTTTGAGGAAGTAGTGATCGCATTTACAGCCCACGAGAGCGAAATAACGAGGGTAATAGGAATGGGACGTACTGCATTTGGCGGTGCCTCTTAGGTGACGAACAAAATTTTCCCAATATTCCGACAGGAGGAAAGTGTATAACAGATGCATCTTACCGGCACTAACCTATAAGGCGAAAACCTGGATACTAACGAAAAGGGTTCATCTTAAATTCAGGTCAACGCAGGCACCTTGCCGCTCTGTTGCAGTGGACGTAGTTAGGCTCACGTTGATGATGAAGAATATTCTCGATCGCATACAAAAGACATTCCTTTGAATAAATAGCTTGGATGTCAAAATAGCTGTTAGAGAAAAGAGTGCTTCTCAGAAGTGTGATTACTCGGGCTTTCGTTAAACCGTTACTCAAGGTTACCAAGCACACAAAGCTTGTGGCATACACGCGTACCCCATTTCCTTCACCAGCCAGCGGCGAGCTCACGAACGCCACAAGGCGAACCGCGCGAGCCACCCAGGAGCGGACGAGGACACACGAGCTTCTCCGTAGTTCCTGGATGTCGCTGCAGGGGCGCGCCGGCCGCTCACGTATGGGGAAAGGAGGCATACGAGGCTGAGGGGAGAGCGAGCGATTGCCGGCCCGAGCCGTAATCGGGGGGGGGGGGGGAACTAAAGATGCGTCAGATGCGCGGGAAGTGTACCCACGCTACGGGCCGCCGAGGAACCCGCTTCGCTTGCTGCCAGGTGCCCACTCTTACCCGTGAGCCGTGCGACAAGCGAGAGCCACGGTAAGCCTCCTGTCTTTGTTCTTTATCCCGGATTGAACATTCTTCCGCCGTGTAGTGCCTTTTCTTGTGTGCTGACAGTAATAAATGATTTCTAACGAGCTCTGCCTCTGCCTATTTCGTCCAAATACTCCGTGGCTTGAACTGGTTACAAGGCGAGAATACTAGTTGATTCGAAAGTTGCAGTGTAAAACACAAGAGATTATCTCCCCACCGACGTAGAAGCATCCACACGCACCCATGTCATCAGTGGCTGTGCTCCTTAGTATTCCGGTGTTTCCGACCTTGGACAGGTCTAGCGATATTAGCAAATGGAATGGGTCATGCAGTAACTTAATCTATAAAAAATTGTATAGTAATGGAAACGGTCATGTTCATTCGCATACGGGCAGGGCATTTCTCAGCCATCGTTGCTGATAGTCAGTTCTTTAGCAAGATGTACTGCATTATTGTGAACCACCTCCGCTGCAACAGGAAGAGGGATCTCGTGCGGATCCGGAATGGGGGCGGCATACTCCAGTTTTGAAAGGAGGAGTGTTTTATAAAGAAGCCTACGCTTAGCCGAAGTTACGGCGCAAATAATCTAACCTACGCTTGGCGGTGCTAATGAGCAATTCGAGTTGTGATTCCCAGACTGCTGTCTAGGGCATACGTCCACCAAAGTACCATATACACTCAACTGGAATGTTAATAAGAAGGTATGGAGAGGGCAAAGTACTTCGTCTGGAATCTTTATTCAGACCTCATTTGGCGAATTTAGTTGGGTTTCTCATTTTTCGCACAACACAGTAAAGTTACACTTAATCTACGAGCTCGAACGACAAGGACTAGAAAGGAGACTAAGCTTATAAATACAGTGCGTTGCCGTAGTGCCCACCGGAGACTTTACACTTTAATCACACGTCTTAAACAGGCGTGGCTGCCAATTAAAAGCACGACAGCCCCCAGAAAAAGTACAGAAGTGAAACGCAAAACTAGTATACAATTTTCTTGACGCTAACGATATAACATGGCATTCATTTTTGTCGGGAAATTTTCGCGATCTGTGAATAAGCCATTGCTGGTGTTTTACGCTAAGTCACAGGCTTCCATGTTTGAAATAGGCCGAGCTGAGTTCATAGCGAGAGGGTGCTTGACTAATTAAGATATCCGATTTTTCGTTGTTGCAGGTTCTAAATTTAAATTTTATGGTTTTTAAAAACCGACAGAAGAGCTACATGTCCACGAGAAAACTAGTTTCTTTTTTCTGCTTGCTACTTACAACAGTATACAGACGCTCAGCCATTTAACTCTAACTCAGCGACACCCTTCTATAATAAATAGGTAACAGGTACCAAACATTGACAGCTCCGGCAAAAATAAAAGTGATTTCATCTACTAATTGCATTCAACCTAACATGGAGAAAGGGGTCCATGAGAAGTCGAAACGATATTAAGTTATAGCGCACTCATGTTATTGTTTGGGCGGCTGTATGCAGTACTGAAGGCGAAATAGAAACTGTGGAAGTTCTTCAAGACAAACACTCCCAATACATTTCGCGTTCCCTTCAGACGAAGAACGTTTATATTGCGTTGATAATTATAAATACCCCGGTGCTCAAATACGAGACGATCGTAGCTCTTTACTATTTTGACTAATACAAGGAAAATAATATAGAGCAGGAAATGCGTACCACATCCAAAGTTCCGCTCGGAGCATCATTACCTAAGATGCGATAGCTTGCTGTGAAATACAGTAGTATTGCATAATTTTGGCTCAGTGGCTATGGCATTCGGATGCTGGCCCGAAAGACGCAGGTTCCACCCTGTCCTGGAGGCCGAATTTTGATGGAGGTGAAATTCTAGAGGCCTGTGTACTGTGCGATGTCAGTGCACATTAAAGAACCCCATGTGGTCGAATATTTCCGGAGCCCTTCACTACGGCGTCCCTCATAGCCAGTGTCGCTTCGGGACGTTAAACCCCCATAAACCATAAACCAAACCATTTGGCAGGGTTACAATACGGTATCGCAATAGCGCAATCACGTGGCTATTTTTCATACTTCGTGGGCTTCCTTTAAATGCTGGATAAAAGGAGCATGCAGGAGATACGTAGGTCGAAAAAATTGGATCGGTTGTCATGTCACCCCTATTATATTAATCTCGATGCTCTTGACACAAAACTGAACACTGATTTTTTTGTATAATAACTGATCTCTATAACACAACACACAGAATTGAAAAATATCCCGAGGAGCGTAATAGGACGTTAAAGTGTGTGTCGTTTGTTTCCCACTCCTACAGTTTCCCCGTATTTTTCAAATCCCTGATTGGAGAACTGCAGATATGTCCCACCGCCATTTTCCAATTATTTTAGTCAGTGTTTATCCGTCCTAGATGATTACAGTACATTCGAAGATAGGTGGAACAACTGCTTTATAGAGAAGTAAACGTGTTTCTGGTATAGCAAAATGTGAATCGCAGCACTCATTTTTCTCCAGGAAATATAACTGACAAACTGTAGATCGATAGATAGAGCACACTGCCTTCGGAAAAGCGTAGTTGGGAGGAGCACAGTGCTGAGCAGGTTTCTTTTTGAGCGTTAATTTGTGTTATAAAGTTCTATTCAAATTGATCATCACACATTCATAGTCGAACCAAGTTCCTTTTCTACGTCATTTGCAAGTGATTTAAATTTCATAGAAAAAAAAGACGTTGACACAGGCTGTGGTTTGAAATGCCGTGTATGGAATAAAGATAAAAGCGGAAATAGCAAGAACACATTGGTTGTCTATGTCTTCGCTAAAATTAGGTGTGAACATGTAATGCCACGCAGGAAAAGCATAGGCTGGTTTTGGGGTTTGAGCAGCTTCTACATTAAGTCATTTTAGACGATAGCTTTAGAATCCCCACCTTGAAGAAAGGCTGGTGTCCTTCATGTGTGTGGATGGGTGAATAGTGTTGTGAACCTGTTTAAATAAATAAAAACAGCCCTACCACCAGCGGCGAGCGGGATTAAAACCTGCGCCGGTGCGGACAGAGCAGCTTCTCTGGCCGTTGCTTTGTGCCAGTCGGCCATCGCAGCAGCGTTTCATCTTACGTGCTAAACTTCCAGGCTCTCGCGCTGTGCTTACACCGCAAGCACTATTTTCTGCATCTGCGCACGGAGACATTCACAAAACCATGGCGCATCCTTCACTTTGCGTCTGCAAGATGTGCGGAGAGGGTCGCAAATGGTTGCGCTAGAAGTTTGTGCTGTAGCAGTTAAAGTGCTTTGAGGAGGCATATATCACGGACCTTCCACCATGCATACCCGATGCAAAGCGATACCAAAAGAAAGCATGCAGAAACAAAGGTGCGATAATAGTAACGCACTGTCATCTCATAACGGGAAATGTATGATTCAATAATTTTTTTTTTCTTATCTGCGCAGCGCGCTTAGCTTCCTTCAACGCATTTGCGCATTTGTATGTGCTGCCACACTCAGCCGCTTCTGCTTCTCGTGGTGGCCATCGGGCTCGGCATCACTCGATGCTTCCGCTGCTGAAGGTGCCTCACCAACCCCTCACCAATGGGCCCGCCTACGCGTTTGGTTGCCCCGAGCGCCCTCTGACCAGTGAATGCAGGGACTAAAGCTATCATTTCTGACAGCGGCGAGCACTGCTATCTCTAGACTCAACCTGGCACAATTGCACAGCCACGACTGGAACACTACTGGCTCCAAGCTTGTTGAAGCGCGGCACGAACGGATGAAAGATGAGCAAGTTGATGATTTACTACACACGCCACGTGAGAGGGTTCTTTTTCTTCCAGCTAATAAAGACACAAAACGTTCAGGGGCACTTTGTTGGCATGAAGTGCGGTGAGGCGGAAGCCTTTAGTGTGGTGCTGCTGCTTGTGTGACTGATGTGTGGTTAAGATGTTGGTTAAGTACACAATTGTTTGTGAATATTAAATGCTGTAGACACTGGAGGGCGTTCTGGTGGCATCCGTCTGATTCGACGCCTTTCCGCTAACACTCTCTAGCGTCCTAGATAAGAACTACACATGTGTTGGCAGGAAGTAGCGCAGTCGTTAGCACGCTCGGCTGCGGAACGGAAGGATGGTGGTTCGAATCCTATTGCACAGGCTTTTCTTATCTAGTTGCTGAAGAACGTGACGACGGACAGGCTCGTGGCCGCGAGTATAAGCCATTACAGGCTTTGGCCTTAAAAAAGGCGCAATATGCAGAGTAGTGTTTAAGACGTCGAGAAGCGAAGTGACTCTGTCGGCGCAAAAGTTGGTTAAAATGCCGCTCATGGCTGAAAATTTTAAAAGGTATTGTTCTTCAGGCTTCCATTCCGACAAAAGTTCTCAAGTTTTCGGTCGTGCTCTCCACGCTTTCCTCACGATGTTGGTCTTAATTTGAGTATAATAGGAACTAAAAGCATTTTATGGTTAATTCGTTTTGTCCATATAGGTCATCCATTTTACCATCGTAGGAAAGAATAAAACAAAAAACAATTGCCGGATGTCGGCGACTTTGCAAAAACTAAAGCATAGTATAACAATACACGCTAGATGTTCAGTGGTGCGCCATTTTGAGAAGCCGTCACTGCTGATGTGCTGGTGGTGCTTATGGAAGTGTACGAACGTTTTGATATGGTAATGTCATTTCTTATTATAAATATTAATGAGTAATCACCTTGAAAAGGATGATCATTATAATGATGGTGATCGGTACATTCGCAGCTTCGATAAAGAAGGAAGAAGTATCTTCGGCCAATGGAGAAATAGTTTCTTATTTTATTCTCCAAGTTAGTGTCAGTCTGCAACATTTCGTACTTGGCACGTGAGACATATTTCTGGCGTGCCAAAACCGCCGTCGTCTAAGTGCCTGTACCGCCTGTAAAAAGACTACAAAGGTAACACCATTAACGCACGAATTGACTCCTGTAAGTATTCCTATTTCTCAAGAACAATACCGATTGGAATAAGCTAACTAATTATGCAGTAACACAAACCAACTAAATTATTTTAAACCTATCCTTAATTTTCTTGCATGTTTGCACTGGAATAAATCCTCGCATTCCTATGTATACTTGTGTTTTTTCAATTCTGTTGTTCACGATTTCTTTTTTGTTAAACATATTCCAATTAAGATTATTATTTCCGACATTTGTTACTTGTATATTGCATGGTCACTCTGCTAAAGCCTTGTAAAAATATTGCAGTTTCAATAAATAAATAAAATAACGTATGCAACTGATCTTGACATGTCGGTCAGACGAATGGTCACTGGGAAACACACCAAGTACTCAGAAGTATCGAGCGGCAGATTGCAGAATTATACTCGCAAGTTTGAGGTGAAGGTACAAATGTACCCGAAAATATGGACACACAGAATGCCTATACAGAGTAAAAAAAAAGAAGCAAAGCGGTGAGAGCTACCAAAGAAAAGCTCACGACAAGACGTAGTATTCAACTGATTTTTGTTAGGAACGATGGCACTGTCAATGAGCCGACAAAATCGTGAGTTTTCTCTTTCTTGGATTCTGTTAGCCATAGTACCGACGACACAGACAGGGCACTGGTGAAGCCCGCTTTCTTTGCGCTGTTCTGATAATGCTATACCAACTCGCCAGAAAGCTTGCACTTTAATTCCTGTAAACCCATTACAAGCGTCGTTCTACTCAGCACGACCCTAAAACGTAAGCCTTTCCAGTTTTCAGAACGTGCTACTAGAAAGCAGTACACAGAACCCTTCTGAGAAAGAACGCGCACCTTATCGCTTATTTGCCAATCTCTACAAAGCGCGGGTTTTATGTTATCTGTCTGCGTAGGTAGCCTCTTCAGATACAGCAACCTGTATGTGTCACACTGTCGAGACGGCGTCCTAAAAGAACTAAAAATCCGCCGCTCAGCGCTGGATACACCGAACTGTGCCTGCTGAACATGCCGACGGAGCAACGTGGTAAGTAGGAAGCTACAATCACTACTTGTAAACATCGCTTGCATAGCGGATGTTCAATCAGAAACATAGTAAGGATGTGGACTAGTTTACCAGCTCAATCGGAATGCCGTGTTAAAAAGGTAACATCGAGAGGCACATGTCGTGAAGTAACAGACGCATATCTATACTGCATAGTCAATTATAACTGGGTAGAGGATAAAAAACGTGAGGTTATGTCCCTCCCATCATGTTCACACGGAACTTGCTTATTTGCAATTATGATAATTTAATCATATACTTAGCTCAACGGCCTTCTCAGTTTGGGTATTTTGTCACCTAATGACATGCCAGCATACCAGCAAGCAATCGCTACACGCTTGCGCGAATGTGCCCGTAGCTTTCTAATAATGTCGAATTGCGTTCTTTGGTCGTCAGCGTCGTGTTCGAAGCTTTATGATTCAAAAATCAGAATCATAAGCGTTTTATTTTAAGACCATGGTTCTGCATGCTTATACAGGGGTGATTTGTATGACCCTCATGTCCAGTTCAGATGACTGCATGGATGGGAGAGGTGGCAGGAGCTATTTACTTGAGGCCAGTGCCCCCGGGGGTGTGCGGTCTGTGGGCACGTTCTCTCAGACGCTTTTTACTATACTTTTAGGGTTGTTCGTGCTCCGAGTTTTAATGCTCGCTGTAATATGGGTTAAAGGCTTAGTGTACGGAATAATTTATAAATCCAGCCACACGCACACACAGCCACCCGTCAAGCCTTTTGTTTAATAGGAAATAACACCATGGACTACAGAGTATATTAGAATTGCATATTGAATAATAACTGGCTACTTGTTATTAGTTCACAGCTATGGCGAAGAAACTTTTGTGGGCGGCTGCACAGTCGTCCACATACTATCTTGAACGCTCAAACGGCGTATCGGAGATAAAGTTCGTGTGTTTTACGACTGGCGTAAGGTTCGAAACATGGCCTTATAATGCGTGGAAATTCCCGTGGGTCGTCTCTAACACCTATTATATTTAAAAGCTCTATCAGAGTCCGCTTAGCAGCGGCGAGTGAAACAATCGAAAAGAAAAACAGAGCATGCCGCTCGAGCACTCTAGACAAGTGTGTGAACGACTGTAAAATTGTAATGGAAACAACGTCAATAATTCGAGTATGATAAGCTCACGCGCACGGACGCACCCTGCTAAGGCGACGTTAAGCAGTTGCACATGCTTAGAATGAGGATAGGGCTAAACAAAACGCTGCACAGTGCCCTTCTTTTCATATTACTAAAGATTTATTTTTCATGTCCTTTCTCGTAGGATCTGCCATGGCTTCTTCGGCCGCGATCAGGTTATTATGACTTGCTGTGTAAATGGAAAGCAATTGAAGCCATCAGCATCAGTGCCACCTCACCACGATGCATCTGCAAGCAACACTCATGCAAGTCCTGGCGGTTTTAACGGCAGTACTTTATCAAGTTGGCATTGGGATCAAAACATTCGAACCAACAGAACGGCCGGTAAAATATATTATCTACCTTAATAATCCTTCCGATGGTGCTGTTCTCGTCGTGGGTGGAAAAAACGCTCTCTATATGCTATCGCCGAACGATTTGTTGGCCAGGACGGCTTACAAAACGGGTCCCAAAAACGTGTGTTGGCCCCGAGGTGGGCAAATGCCCTCATTTTTAATTTTCTCCCCTAACCCTCACTTTTCAAGCCATGGCCCTCCTTCACCCTCGCCCTCATTTTTAAAAGTTATCCAGCCCTCCCTCACCCACACTAACAGTCGTATTAAAACTGGAGCTATTTTTCCTAGTCGGCAACTTCTGGCGATATTACTGAGCAATAAACATATAAGACAAGCGATCAAGGCATTATTAGACGAAAAGATAGATGCTTATATTGTTGTGTGTGTGCGTGTATGTGTGCCTATGTGTTGTTTGAGCATAATACGTGAAACAAAACAGAGACAGATACGAATTGAGCGCCAAAATATCAGTGCATGCAAACATGTGCCTGCACTTATAACATTTCACTGTTATCTACATGCACAACTAAAATGAGTCAGCGTGTTGTTTTGTCTGTGTACTAAAACTTAAGTACGCCAAGAATGCTTAGAAAACAGTCCAGCTGCATTTCCCGCGACAGTTACAATAAGTGTTAAGCACAGAATAGACTCAGGACAAGGAATACGATAGAACTGCATGTTATGAATTTCGCTACTTCTAATCTTCCGTCACGTCGTGCAGTTTGGTGCATGCTCGTATGATGACGGTTCCATACGCACGGATGGAAGATGATGAAGACCATAGTTTCAAACTACAGCGTGAGATACTGGCAGTTTAGCCCGAGTGAACGCGGGTACGTGACGGAGGCGACGACATTGCAAGCACAGCTCGACAGCTTGGCAGTTCGTACAGGCAGGATGTTAAGATATCTCCGAAGTGACTGTTCATCGGAGGGTAGTCTATGACCAGACTGACTATGAAACAGAGCGGCCTCCCTCTTGGTTCCGTGCTCTGCCTTACCACACGTCTAGTGTTTTGTTGCTCAGTCTTTTTGCAATGAGTTTCGTGGCGTTTCCTAAGGGATTTGTAAGTAATTTAGTTAATGTAAATAGGATATATTTTCTATATAAGCAGTATTGTGGTTAAGGAAAAGCTGTGGGCGATTGCGTAGTGGTCTGAAGCAGCGGCCAGTGTAACTGATTCTTTTGCGAAACCGCGGGTTCGGATCCCGCTCCTCAGTTATGATGTTCTTGTTTTCTTTACTGTCTTCCCCGAGTGCGATGCCGGCTTTTCGCTGCAGTGAGGCTCTTATGCTGTTGCTTAAAATAAAAACAAATTATTCACGCCACTTGAAAATCAATCTGGTCGTTAAATGCAGCATTTGGGCTGAATAATTGTAGTTACTAACTCCGCGAGTCTGGAGTGAATGATTCCTTGGTTTCTATTTTAGTGCCCTAGCGCTTCCACTCCACCGAAAAGTGGTCGTCTGTCTGTCCTAAGCCTGCTTCTAGCTCATGGGCCACCTTGGTTACATGACGTTGTGACGTCATCACAAGCTGCCCATTGGATTGTGAGCGAACTGACCACCGTGTCAGTTCAGTTAATGATTAGTCGCGAGAGATTTCTCAAGAACAAGGTAGGTCCCATCGCAGGACTGTGGCGCGTAGCTTACCCGCTGCACCTTTGGATCAGAAACGGAATCAAGACTCCCAGGGATGTGCGAATGTAGAGAATGACGAATTCTACCATTGTACAAGTATAAAATGACGCAATATCACACAAACTTACATCTGATATATCAACCAAAGCAAGCCCGTTGAGGTCACGCAAAAGCAGAGAAAGTGAGGATGAAACCATGCAAAACCGGGGCTAATGGGGCTAGCGCACGATAATTCGTGGTTAACCCTAAGCTAGACCGCCCGGAATTTTTTGCTTGCATCTCTACGGACTACCCATACGATGAGTGTCAATTCACTATCATGCCTGCAAGAAATTTAGTTCATATCAGGTGCGCCATTACACGGTCACATGTCTCGGCAGGGGCAGTAATAAACCAAGAGATGTGTTCCAATTATTTGGAGAACAGCACAACTTTTTCTTTCTTACGATGGAACGCGGATCGAGCAATTATTAAGAACAAAGTGGTTAAGCACCTTCTTTACAACCTTTGTCCGTTAAAGTTTCGAGACTGATTTATTTTCTTCTGTAGAAATGATTCCCCAAATTAAATGTTTTCTCTTATGTGTAGCGCCGTTTTATCGGGCTAACCCGAGTTCTCTATGTTAATTTCTGTGGCAGCCGCTAGATGGCACTACATGTAGAAAAATACGCTGTCATTATTCGTCGGCGCATTCTACTGTGAGTGAATGTGGAGAGATGGACGTCCACCTCGCACAGCGTGTAAACATAAAATTCTGTGTGAAGCTTTTCAATACAGCCGCACACACTTATGAGCCCCTTCGTGGTGATTACGGCAACAAGATATCATTGCGGTTTCGAGCGGCACAATAGGTTCGTTTCGGGGAGAAGGTTGGTGGAAGACGACACAAGGCAGGGGCGTCTTCCAACCTCACGGAATGAAAACCACGTGGCTCGGTTCTGGGAAATCGTACAATAAGACCGCACCATTACAGTCTGCATGCTATCAGATGGTCTCGACATTGGTAAGACAACATGTCACCAAGTTTTGCGTGAGAAGTTGGGGAAACAAAAGCTGAAAGCCAGACTTGTGCCGCACTCCCTCACACAGGGCCAGAAGGACACGCGGGCATCAGTGAGCGCCGATTTGCACTCCGAGGCGGGAAGGGATGCTGCATTCATCGAAAGCGTCATTGCTGAAGACGAAAAATGGTTTGTTTAATACAATCCTCAAGCAACGAAGCTGAGCGCCGAATGGCGGTGCACAAGCTCTCCGTCGTCGATAAAGGTGCGTCGACAGAAGACCAAAACAAAGACGATGCTGATAGTTCTTTTCGATGCCAGAGGTGTCATACGCCACGAGGTCGTCCCACAAGAGCAGACGGTGAATCAGGAGTCTTATATCCGCGTCCTCCAACACATGCGTGATGCACCTGAACACCGTCTCCATGACTTATGTGCATCTGGACAATGGAGCTGTCTCCACGATAACGCAAGGCCGCACACTGCTCTCAACGTGACAAAATTTCTTCCCAAGCACAGCATTAATGTACTTCCCCATCCGCCATACTTGCCTGACCTCTCCCCACGCGATTTTTTCCTGTTTCCTCGTGTGAAGAGAGCCCTAAAAGGTCGCTGGATGGGGAGCGTGAAGGCCATTCAAGACGCCGCGACAAAGGAGTTGACAGTCCTGCCTAAAAAAGCGTTTTCCAACTGTTCCCGAGACCTGAAGAAGCATTGGACGCTGTGTAGAAACTGCAATAGAGCCTACTTCGAAGGTGTGCTGCACAAATGATTTCAATGTCAAACGCATCTTTTTAACGGACTTAGTCTCAGAACTTTACGGACAAAGGTTGTATTTTCATGATAAGAGTACAGTGGTTGGCTTTGCCCTCCCAATTGCGCCCCCACTTTCTTATACCGCAGTTCCAGAGAAAATAGATAATAGAAAGAAGATACAACTGTACTCAACTATTGACATTCTGCAAGGAAAAATATTCCACACCAACATTGCCAAAAGGCTTCCATTTGACACTCAAATTTCATACAAGCATTTTTTGCGTTGCAGCTAGTTCTTTGAAGCCTCACTGCGCTGAAATCAGACTTCGTTTCGAGAAATAAAGCCTAGAACTTGAGAACTCAGCAGCCTTACTAGGTATAATTTCTACATCTTTACTCTACACTCTTACCATCACGCAGACTCGGCGCTGCTAAATAAAAATGTCGACTGCGGCGCCAAAGTTCCCTTTCGACCGGCGGCCACCCACATGGCACGGCCCGTGCACCCTTGTTAGCACTCTATACAGGCTGTTTCCCCTAAGACTTTAGACAGTTTTTCAAAATAGGATTCTTGAGTTAGAAGAGGGTTTTTTCGGCATAGCATAGTCAGCGGTGTAGTAAATCGCAGTGACGCAGAAGGCGTGCGCCTACTCGCCTTTCGTGTTCGCCTCATGTACCTCCAGACTACTGAAACTAGGCCTTCCCCGGGAAACTTCACACTAACAAGTAGTCCTTTAAAACGGGAATTGATAAAGGGCTACGCAGACAACGTTAGCCTGGAGTACGGATCCAGCCAAAACCCTCGCCCTCCCTCACCCTCACCTCACCATGTCTTCCCTCGTTCGCCCTCGTCCACACGAATTTTGCAGCGCCAATCCTCCCTCACCCTTACCTCACCGAGTAAAATCCTCATGAGGTAATGGGGAGGATGCCCTCATGAGGGCTCGACCTCGTGAGGATGCCCACCTCTGCATATCTCTTTTCGGTCTGTTTTGTTTTTTGATTAAAGCTTACTAAACGCTCCAATGAACAAAGCAACTTAGTATCATTCGAAAAATACGTCATATTTGTGATCTGGTTGCATATAACTTTTGACACTCTTTTTTTGCTTGGTGTTGCATTTAAACATTTAACTCTTTTTGGTTAGTTAGAAAGCTCTCCGCTTAAGGCTGTTTGGTCAATGATAGAATAAGGATCAGCAATGAAAATGAAAGGTCCTGAGTCGCTGGAGGGAATGGAAAACATGGTTCTGGGGCATCTCACTGTTTGACCCCCAGCTTCACACATCACGTACCGTTGAAAGAAAGATGAAGAGTCGGTATTTTTTTCATTTTTCAATCCTGGGAGGCAAGTGCAAATGAACTGGTTCTACACACAGTTTGCGCGAGCAGTTTGTCTAAGCATTGAATATATGAATTCCAGACTCTTCTTGACATTTTAAAACGTAGTGGCCACGAGCAGCTTCATTTATTGTTCTAGTCAATGCAATTTAAAGGCAAGGAACAATGTATGCAACATTTTCAATTATTCACAATGAAACACTGTCACGATGACGTGTTCACGGGTATCTATATGGGCGCCTAAAAGCGTTCTAGATTCAACAATCAAGTTTCTGTAAATCATGGAGATGCCTGCAACCACGCTTCGCGGAAACAAATGTGAAGATTTATATAGCCGAGCATGAGGAGCGTTGCACATGCTGCACAAAACACGTCCCTTAGCTACAAAGATGCTAGCGGCATCGAGAGGACGAAGAAATCTGCATGACTTTGCGAAGGGAGAAATTGAGGCTTTAGCATTAATCACAATGAGAAGAGTGGACATTACTGCTTCTTTTCGTTCTGCGCAGGTTGTACAGGATACGGTTGGCTCTTGCAGCATTGAACGGTGCCCGGAATGTTGGCAAGGTCAAGAGGACCCGCTCGACTGCGGTTGGTGCGGAGATCAGTGCTCCCGTTTCGACGAATGTCCGCTTAACAAAAATTTTTCTCTTCATCGCTGCCCCAAACCCGTTTACCATGTGAGTGTCCTTTACCTTCGCATCGTTACCCTTGCACTCGCTTTGAATAATTCGTGCACAGCATTTTTCTGGACAAATCATGCACGTCTAGAATATTTTAATTTGCCTTTTTCAGAATGTCACTCGAGTATGTCCGCTTGCAGGCGGTGTCAATACAATACAGATGAGATTTGTATTTATTCTGCAAAGTAATAATAATAATAATAATTGGTTTTTGCGGAATGAAATGGCGCAGTATCTGTCTCATATATATCGTTGGACACCATTTTTGAGTTAGTCGTGTCCAACGTGTGTGAGTTTCGTTAGATTTTGTTAGGGAATTACAGGAAGTGTGCTTGCTCACAGAGCTAACAATGGCAGTATGCACAGGCCACGTAGTCGATACGCAAAAAAAGTTTATTTGCAAAAACAAAAATACATAGAGATGATCAGATGATACCAGAGCGACGTTCAGATATCTAAACAATTTTAGATCATATTAGTATAGAGTTAAAATATCTCAAGGTGAGTGATGATGATGGACCTCATTGGCAGGAAACTTGTACGCCGAATTTTCAGTAATCGACACCCATTGTTTGCCAGCAGTCCCTGCGCTTCAGAGAAATGATCCCGCGCTAGTCACTCTTCTATGATTGACAATGTCACAGAATTTTTGCGTCATGATTATTATAAGGCTATATGCATATGTTTACGTGACAGCAGTTACGATGCTTGGAAGCAGGGTGTAGATATAAAGGACCTATATTAGGTTTGGATGTCTAAAAAAAATTAAAGAAGTGACGCAACCGCACCGCCAGTTGGAAACAACAAGCAGTCATAATCAGCAAAGAGCAGCTGTCAACATGTCAGCATCCTTTGTCGCGAAAACGCAAAAGAACAATCTGTTAATTCTCCCCAAGATGTTCAGAAAGGCAAAATAAATAGTAGTTTTCTAAATTTGTAACAATATTTGTTTTCGTTTTTATTTTGTGAGGTAAATGCGCACAAACTTGATTAGACCCTAGCATAATAGAGAGAGGCGGGCTAGTTGGTGACTAGTAATAGAATGCGCCTTATATTCTACAGGCCATAACTGTTTTAGCGATTGTAATCAGAGAAGACCGCAAGGCGTCTCAAAATAAACGGAAGCGTCGAAAATTCTGCACTTATGTGCGTTTCCTAAGGATATGAAAGAACGCTAACACTAAACTTTCGTATCTCATCTATACGGCTTGTCTTGCGCATTCTTCCCGGACTATATCGCGTTCACACAAGGATCCTTGTTTTCTATCAGCACAGAGGGCCTAATGGCCACACTCCTCCGAGGTTGTCGCGAATAAAGCCGTACAGTAGGTCTCTCTTGGAATGTAAGGTTTTTTCGGGTAGGATTTTGACACTTAAAGCACGTAGTGACAACCTGAGTCTAAGTCGATATTTCTGCAATTTATGTATCAGGCAGCTAAACGGACTTTTCCAGGTATACCTCCCTGCGTATCATTTCTTGCGCCTCTTCATTATCCAACCCTTTCAACCAGAAGCTTTGAAAACCCAGCATCTAGACCCAGGCTTATAAGAGGCTTAAAATATTATCCAACTAAGAATTCAGCGCAGTTCGGCTGTATGTCTGCCAGACTCTTCTTGGAGGCTTCTCTAACAAAAGAAGATGTATTTCCTTTCAGGGCTAACCATTTTTACGCCTCTTGAGTTATGCGGAACCTGCCGCGTTGTTATGCAGTTTCTTGGGCTCAGCAGAGAGTTATAATCGTATATAATTTCGGCTTATTTCCATGGGAACTAGTCATCTCATCAACGAATTCAGCATGCGAAAATAAGTTTTACCGTGGTAATGAGGTGCGTACCTGAAGATGAATTGCTCGTATGAAACACGGAAGCACCTATCGCGGAATAACTGACACGAAGACGAAAACAAGTGTCGAAGTGTGCTTTGGAAAAATATAACATATAAGGCTGGTGCATAACAGTATTAAAAAAAACCTCGTTCAACATCAAAAGTTTAAAAGCAATTGCTGGAGCTTTTTTTTTCTAATCGGGCACAGGAGACACACGAAGTATTTTGCACTAACTGTAAACCTTTTTTCCAACACCTTGGAACTGCACTCTAACTTCATGATTTCAAGGGAGAGACCTTGTCCCAGTACTGAATGTGACCCTTTCCAGGTGCATCCAAGGAACGGCTCTATATACGGCGGCACTCCTATAACAATAGAGGGCGACAACTTAGGAGGACCGGACCACGAGCCTTACAGCAGCATTACGATCCTTGTTGGCGAAAGAATTTGTCATGTCGTACAGCGGAGTTCCAAAAGGCAAGTGTATGCTAAGCGTCTCGGGGAAGCCCTCCATTAATTTATGAATATTGGGCTTTTCAGGTAAAGAGAACATTTTTGCAGCACAGTAATTCCAGTTTGGAAGTATGTCATGTTGACTTGGAAGGTGATTGACTAAATTTTAATAGGTAACTTTTTATTATAGACAGGTTTCTGACAGCATGAGTAGATTTAAAACCGGGCGTTTTTTTTTATGGAGGAAAAACGCTAAGGCGCCCGTGTGCTGTGCGATGTCAGTGCACGTTAAAGATCCCCAGGTGGTCGAAATTATTCCGGAGCCCTCCACTACGGCACCTCTTCTTCCTTTCTTCTTTCACTCCCTCCTTTATCCCTTCCCTTACGGCGCGGTTCAGGTGTCCAACGATATATGAGACAGATACTGCGTCATTTCCTTTCCCCCAGAACCAATTATTATTATTATTGTAATAGCCGTATCAGTTTTTGGAATTCCGGAAACCCGATTAACACCACCGCTGTGGCTTAATAAATTTGGACAAAACCTAGCGCCATTCTAAAACCACTCGCTTGCGGGGAGCGCAAAGCGACTTCCATTTAATAGCGACTCTTCGGGGCGCCGTACCACGTGACAATTACCGCTCACTGCAATGCGAGAAGTACTGCAGCGCGGGCGAGGCGCCAATTGTCACGTGGCATATGCCCATGGGGTGTCGCTTGTACAAGTGTTATTAGGAAGATCAAAAAGTACAAAATAATCAAAATAAAAGGAACTAAAATAAAAAACCGCTTTCGCATTGAGAACCCATAAGTATGGTCGCAAGTGCGCTCCGTAATTTTTTATTGCAAGAAAAAGCTGGAAAAGAGCATTGTATTCCTTTTTCAGAGTTGTGTGCAAAACGGCTGATTGGGTGACAAAAAGCTCTGATGGGCTGGACAAGTTGAAGGTCGACATAGTTATAACGGTAAACGACACACACAGGAGCGATTCGAAGAAGTACAACGTTCTGGACCGTCACGTCATCACTTCGGGCTTCGAATACATGGTAAGCGGAGGCAAAAACAGAAATTTGCATTTCTGCAATTCATATGACTGTTCTATTATGTAACGCCCGTTGGCATGCAAGTATCGTACGATGAAAAAGTTATAGCCCTATTGTGGGTATATATACTGAAAGTAGAACAGCTTCTTATATTTTGCCCAAAATAAGATTTCATTTTTAAGATCGTTAGCTCGCACTCAACACGTTTCGAGATTTCATGGGGTCTGGTACGACCCTTGATTACTACGCCATCTGTGGAAGCAACTACTCCTCACCTTTCGAGATTTCGGGAGGTCTCCTACTAACCTGAGATGAAAGCACCATTTGTGGCTGCAAGTAGAAAACTGCATCCCGCATTGAGACTTGTAGCGCGATCTACAATAGCGTTGTAGAAACAACCACCATCCGCATGCCAGTGATGGACGTCATGGTCTAATATGGTGGATAGAGGTGGAACTATGTGAGTATGACGTCAGGGGACGAAAAGGCGTCATAGTTTCGCTTTATCGAATTCAAGATGGCGGCGAATAAAATGGGTCCTATCTTAAAACGGGTAGGAAAACTGTCCCGTTACGGGACCGCTATACACGTACACATTCGTTCCGGTATATATACTCCGACAACAACGGGCACCCATTCTGGGACAGTTGTATACCTAATTTGGCCGGCAAATAAAACAATATGGGTTGTGGTATAGAAATAAAACCGCAATTAAATAATAGGTAAACATTGTATACATTCAATTACTAATTAAAGCGTTATCATATCGCACCACAAGCCGAATTCTGGGCCCACTTTGACCCCCAAGCGAATCAAATTCCGTTTGGGACGTATCTTGAGTTGGTGCAACTCGACAATGGGTAGAAGTGCATCGTAATTTCTCTGATAGATGGTGCTAGGCGGCGATCGTTCCACTAGGTGGCGGAAGTGCATGCGTAGCCGGGCATGGTTGCAACCCACCCCGTTTCAAAGGGTATTACATTCCGCTTCTCGAGACGAGCGGCGCGTTCTTCGCTTTCTTCATCTAGTAAACCAAACAGCTAACGCTGGTTACTTTAACATCTTCCAGACGGTGGCGGCCTTTTTGTTGTTGTTGTTATCGTCCTAGATGCAACTTTATGCTAGGAAGCTCAGGTCACAATGTGCACAAACAATTAAATAATAAGCAAAGCTTAATCATTGCAACATTCACAACAACACCCATTCACTGTGGCTGACTCTCAGTAGATAAAAAAAAAAGCCGGAATTAACCCCTGAACAACGATATGCCAAACACTTGGACGCAGATGCCGGCTCGGCTGGCTGCATTAATAGGTCCTACCAGAGAGGACTTATGAAATTCCATTCCAATTTTTCTCTGCGTCTGCATTGCGGTTTATTTTTAGCTTCGATTTTAAACAAACTTGCGATTAACACTTTTGTTCTCACGGCAATGCTGTGAAGCATTATCGCCGTGTTTGCATACAAGAATTTGCTTGTTATTGATAATTTTTTTCATTCCACTGCGATGCGACTTGATGGAAAATAATATTTCGTGTGATTTTCGCAATACAGCCCGTCGGCAAAGTATGCTTGAGATACCATATTTTTGCCTGGACGGCTGTCTACAGGCGCAGAATATATAGTATTGCTCTTTTGAAGGTTGCCTATAATGCATGTCCCGTGAATTATGATTCTTTAAATATTCTTTTTTGAGCGGTAAAGTCTTTACTGCCCTCCTTTCGTCTTTGCGGAGGTGATTGGGGCAACATGTGCCTATTGGCTCTTCCTGCCCTCTTCAATTCGAAGAAAGTTGCCCACCCGAGTTGTCTTTAAAATGCAAATAACGAGCACGTTCTCGTTGGTGGCTGCCGTCTCTAGTGCTTTAAAGTTAAGAGTTTCGGCCATCGGCCGGAAGGTAGTGAAGCATAAGCGTATAGAAGAACAAACACGACGCCTCAGAAAAGAAGAAAGTTTACCGCTCTGTGGCCTTCACGGGATTGTCGCAGCAATCTGCAGGTGGGCATGGTCGACTATAATGCAGGTTGGAGAGCTGTAGGCAAACATTTTGTTTTTTAAAGCCATTTTAGCCTTCCGGACTATTCACCTTGTGCTGACTGCTGTCCAGACTCCAGAATATATGCTACGCTTTCCTTTTTTTCTGCTTAGGTCGTTTGGTACAGTGGTGTGACCCCCAACTATGGCCCAGTGTCTGGGAATACGAACATCACTATAAGAGGCCATAACCTGGACGTGGGGCACCAGCCGGCTGTGAAAATCGGCGACGCTTTATGTCGCATACAAAGGTGACTAAAAGAGTTTTTGTTCCAGTACAGCTTTCTTATTCCGAAATTGGAAATAAATCACCAATAACCTGTTTTTATGAAATGTCGTGTTCAAAGTATGTACAGTCGGGGAGAAAAGTCTCTGGACCATGTTTTCCTCCACCGAAGCCGGTAGCTTTGCTATTAGCCGGCGGCTGTAGGCCACACCTGTGGAGGTGAAAGCCAGAATTTTTTATTTCATCTCCGCAAGTGTGGTCTCCAGCCGCCGGATACCAATAGAGCAATCGGCTGCAGACTGCACAAGGTATTCAGTAAAGAATGGCAACCAAGAGACCTTGGCTGACTGCTACCAGGAGAAACGCGTGCCCCTTCATCTGCTCCTCATAGTGCACATGCAGATAATTTTGAGAAAATGTGCTGTTACGAGTGTATATTAAGTATTACTCCAAAATTATCAGGTATAATAACGTGACTATAATACCAACAGAAAATTTTAGGAAAAATACCAAAAGAATACGTACACATTGTATTTCATCGAGGTGATAAAGGGGACGAAAAGCGCAGGTTGACGAAGGCTCACCGCTGTAACGTTAGGCCTACAGCAGGAGCAAAGCAAAAAAAAAAATGAAAGAGAATAGTTTCTTGTTTGTTTCGCTGCATGCAAGAACAAATTAAAATGCCAGTAACAGACGTGCAGAGCCCGAACAACTTCAAAGAAACTGACCGCAGAGGTAAAAGTCGTAAGCAAATGCGAAAGGAAATAAATACATACACAATATTAACCGAAACCTGGAAACCACGCAGGCATAGAAGGACAGTTCCAAAGGTATCAGAAAAATTTTAGACAAGAAACGTTTTCTGGCGGGTTAGTTGGTGCTTCTCGTTCATGATTAAACCGCGCGAAAGAACGGGGACCGAGATAAGAAAGACGTATACACATAAAGCGCTCTGTGTGGGTACGTGTCTACTGTCTCTGTCCCCGTTCTTTAGCGCAGTTCAATCATGAACGAGAAGCTTTCGTCAGATTACGATAATTGTCGAAGTTCTATCTAGAGCCTTCAAGGATGGAATGTCACTAAGACGTTTTGAAGTTTAATCGTAATAATGCCAAGGTAAAGCCTGAGGCGTTCGTTAGGCTAGCCGTTAACCCAAGTAAAAGAGGGTAAAACTTGATCATTTCTATCGGACGACTCTTATGGAACTCTTACTAAGAGTCCGTTTATTCCGCGCAAAATGGGAGTGTTGTACTAGCGGGTGCTTGAGCATCGCCAACGCTCTTAAATGTTTCAGCGGTGCTTCGAGGTCAGTACATTCTGACCCTCCAACAAACCAGTTGGTGCACAACGACTGCCCAGAACCAATATGGCCAGTGTCGTGTACAAAGATATGCCTTCGTAACTGTAAGATGTGTATTAGTGTCTGCCGCAATTGCCTTTTGCTGGGCATGCATAGTTTTCCAGAAGCGCTCATTTCTTTGCGACAAAATAGCTCTGTTTGCCATTAGTACACTGGTTCCCAGCTAGCCTGTACGGCACAATGGCCGACGAAGAACACCCAATGTTGCTAGAGGATTACTGCTAAAGCTGTGCAGAGCGTAACCCAGCTGATATTAGAACTGAAATTGAAGCTTGGAGGCATAATTTTATCTTTTCTCGAGGTAACGAGCTGGTGGATTGAGCCAAGTGGCATGCCCAACTATGAATAATGCCTTAAGTCTGGAGAGCTCTATGACATTGAAAATGCCTGTGACTCAGAGCGCTGTTCGCAGCGAACATTACCATGAACAATGATTGGCTTCCTTATGACAGGAAGAACTCCACACATCTGGAGTGTTCACGGGAACCTGTGGCTCGAGATCTAGAGGACCAGGAGAAGGAAGTCATTCTCATGATAGATGGCCTCGTGGTACCTTCCCACTCAAAAAACAATCTGAGACACAGGTTCACCTTCAAGCCAGATCCCGTCGTCACCGACACTGCACCCAAGAGGTCAATCTTCAGGCAAGTGCCACTAGGTCTAGCTTTGCTCAATAAAGTAAAAACAATAAAATTTTGGAATACCTGCCTCCGATAAGTTGTGCGGAAGCAAACATTACCCATGAAAGATACAGGCCCGAAATCGATCACGCTGATGCTTGTGAGCCGTTTCCATTTAATTTTTTTGTTTAAGTACAGTGCTTGTGACGAACGTCTCGCATGGAGACGCTCGCCTCTGCAAACAGCGTTTGCCGCTCTCCTCCTGTAACGGGTAATGACAAGCCCACCTAATGTGTCTGTATCATGCATCAGGGTTGCGCAGCGCCAGATGCGCGTCACTTTTTCTATCCTGAACGAGGCCCATCACAACACCGCTGCTCGTATCTCAAGGTAGTAGGCCACTACCATCGAACGGTAGAGCAGGTAAATAAATGCGATTCGGCAGCGTCGCTGAATTGGTTCATTTGTCGTGCTGCAGAAAACGATGTCGTGAGATCAAACGGAACCGCGGAAGAATATTTCTTGGGCGCTGAAAGGTACAAACACCCGGATGGTCTGGAATATTAGTGGATGAACTCGACAAGGGGAAAATAATTTTGTGTTCTTCATTACGCCATCTCGCATCAACCAATGGCTGCATTTAAACTGTGCGCTCGCCATGCAGGTAATGATATGGAAAATTGGTTATCGTAACATTCTGAACATCTTGAGCCGATATAGAGGTGGCTTTGAAGAATGTTCCTTTTGTGGGCCGAAGAATTACTGGCATCTGGAACACAACGATTGAAGTAAAGCGGATCTACTAAACGCGTGTTAGTAACACCTTTTTAACGCAGGCAACTCACCTGCGTGCGCACCTGCCTGCTCACTAGCGTCATCGCGGCATTTGCTAGCCCTCGCCTTTCTACCTTGGCTTTTTGCTCGCTTTGAATTTTCTAGCTAGGAAATCAGATTTTTTGAAGTAAACTCTAAACTAATAGTCAGCGCCTGCCACCACCCCTGGGTTTTACTATTTTTCTTTTTCAGGGCTTAAGAAACACACACGGTAAAGTGTGTGCAACATAGTATGTCGTTACTTTCTTGTAGAATCGACGCTCTAGCGGCCACGAGGCAGCGCTGCTGCAAAAGGACAAAATGAACAAACTGTGTAAATAGACACGCTATTCTCTGGCCTCGCATTAATGACTGAAAAAAAATTAAATCGTTTTCTTGATTGTGGCGAAAACAGAACAGTAAAACGAAAGGATGAGAATTCAGCAGGTCAGTGACTTGTGCTTGGGCCATTGTTCGAGCTTGAATTTCATTCTGAGCGAAGGACTTGTACTAAGCTGAAAGCACAAAGCTTGCTTTTGGCGCACTTTCGAGAAACCGATGCTTGAGTGGCGTCTGAGGTGGCGTCTTCCGGTAGGTACTGCTTAAAAACTAACACAACATGACCCTTACTGCGTGCTGATACGTTCCTGGACTTGCAGCCGAAACTTCACTGTTTATGTGAAGGGCGCCCACCTGGACAGCGTCTCCAAGCCAATTATTGTGAGCCGTGTGACTTTCCCAGGCCAGGAGAACGAATATCTAACGAAGGTGAGGGTCAATTACTGCAAGGCACAAGTACACGTATAAAAGTTTAGAAGAAATTATGTTATTGTAAGAGTTATTTCCATGAACTCCGTTATAAGTTTGTGTTGCAGACCTCCACACATGTACGCTTTGGGCACAAGGAGATCGAAATAGTGTACGTGTAGTTGAAGGTGAGAGATGCCCGCAAGAAAAAAGTAAGCAAGCAGTGTCAGTGTTTATTGTTTTAGTGCGAAAGCACTATAGGCCACAAACTCCCATTCCCACCGTGTTGGCACCGCACCGCGTGACCAACCACGTGAAGAACCACGTGATAACAACTAGCCAGAACCCCAGACAAACCTGGACTTGCGATCAAGATTAAGCAAGGCTAACCAAGCTATGCTAGGTATATGCTACGTGCCGGTACATATACGCTACGTATATTCTGATGCTACGTGCTTTCGCTGGGAATATCCTGGCATGGCCAAGCTAAGCCACTACCATTTTTTACAAAGACAGTTCTATCACCATATGTTTTTTTGAGTGCGTTATGGTGTCGCGATTTCATTAGAGGCAGTTGTAATGAAGTCGTAATGAGTGACAGTAGTTAACGTTTAAAGACACATTCGTACCCTGCGTCAGTGACGATACTGAATTTATGACGTCGCCGAGAGCGAGGGAGTGGCATAGCCACCGCGTATACCGTCCTAATTCCCCGAACAGAATGTAGATCTTGAACATGACCTATGGTTACCAATGAGCTTTCTCGATTCATTTACTGTTACTCAAGATGTTTATTTACCCTAGCCCTCCATTACAATGTTACGCGCGCCGCCTTTGCCCCAGGTATGTCAACCGAGAAGAAATGGCACGGAGATGATATGCCCTGGTACACCACTAAAGGAGTTCTCCGTGGCTCGCAATAGAGAGCTGGAGGCAGTTGATTCCGACATTGAGGCTCAGATCAGCTTCCATATGGATGGGCTGCATCTGCCTTTAGATCAGAACGGCGACAGAGGACACTTCAAGCTCGTCTATCAGCCCCCGCCTGTGTTCTACTCCTTCCCCGGAGTGCAGAGCGTTGACCCCAGCGACCCTTCAGTGAAAATCACGGTACGAACTCAGGTTATCTGATATGTCTCTACCATCTTTTCTTTTACGAACGTGACACCACTACTGCGTCCAAAACTGATATAAGCTAAAAATATGTGCACTGCTGACCACTGCACCAGAGCTGTCCTATTCCCTTTCACTTTTTGGCTTTCGAAGAGGGGATTTTTTAGCTTTCTTATAAGAATGGCCTTCGTTGGTAATTCAACAGCGAGAACAAAAAAAAACAGAGGGTACCAAACCTAGCAGGTCGG
This sequence comes from Amblyomma americanum, assembly GCA_030143305.2. Lineage (NCBI taxonomy): Eukaryota > Metazoa > Arthropoda > Arachnida > Ixodida > Ixodidae > Amblyomma > Amblyomma americanum. Next base: position 197,846 of record JARKHS020004944.1, read on the forward strand.
GTTTCCCTCGTATTTTTCTAACCTGAGCAGTGACGGAGCACACAACAATGTGCGCTGATGGCCATGGCGTAGCAGGCGTTTCACTTTCTCATTCGGCGAGCGGTTGTCGGGCAAGGAAGAGAACAACCATATTGAAAGTGTGAGGAGTGACCGAACGATGTTTTGACTTTCCGGCCAAACCAGAGTGTTGCAAGGCTAGATCTCGAGACAGCGACAGAATGCGTCATAAGCCTGTTCAATTGTTGCGTGGTTTTACATGCATGACATAACTCGCGTGAAATACGCACGGCTTCAGTGTTCTCCAGCAAGTTGCGAATTTTCCCTCCGTGAAGCCGACGATTCCCTTATGAATCAGTCGACAGAATGCGAAACCTGGTTTTCTTTTGGTGGGTCTGCCCTCTCTATAGTCTCTGATGAGGAGCACGTCCGCTTTTTGGGGCGATTCTTTATTATCCCATCTTCATCGTGTCGCCGATGATACTGATGGAATAGCGCCATTAGAGAGAAAGTGAGCAACGTCGGACAATATTTTCTGGTGAATGCGTGTGAATAAGACTCTTTAGTCGCTCCTAGTATTCCACTATGACAACGATCCACCGCTTGCCAAAGTTGACTTTGTCGTAAAAGTTATGCGCCCGTTATCTAAAAATTCCGCCCTGTCAATGAGTCTTTTCTTAGTGTTTCATTGTGCTGTCTCCTAAAGCTCTGTCATGTTGGTCACATAGAGTACCCTTTTCGTCTTTTTATGTTTGTACTACTAAGGCGTGCGTTGCTACAATGTCGTAATGGCTCTTTTTCAGGGAAATCACTTTGCAGTTCTCAACAGCAATGAGCCGCTTGCCGTACGCGTCAGTGGCGTGGATCACTCTTGTAATCTCACCAGTATAAGTAGTCACTCTTTGGTCTGCCGGCTTGGAAGTGATATCCTTTCCTATCGGTCACCTTATGCTTTTGAGGTAAGCACCACTCCCAAGTTAAGCAGACTAGTCTCAATTTGAAGGTCTGTTTTGCGTTATGACGTATGAACGAATATGTTTCTAGCTAAAATTGCAGATATAGAAGCCTGTGTTATGAATGGCAGTTATCCATTAGCATTGCATAGTCTGAAATAGTACTCACTAAAAATGTGAACTTGTGTACTCGTGCACAGGGGAAAAATAATTTTGTGTTCTTCATTACGCCATCTCGCATCAACCAATGGCTGCATTTAAACTGTGCGCTCGCCAAGCAGTTAATGATATGGAAATTTCGTTATCGTAACATTCTGAACATCTTGCGCTGTTATAGAAGCTGCGTTGTTGAATGTTCCTTTTGTGGTCCGAAGTATTACCGGAATATACGTGCTTATTTGATGCGCAACAGTCAGCGAAATTGTGAGGCCAGAGCTCCAGAATATGTTCGTTTATGTAAACCTACTTTATGTACAGAACAATTTATAGTACAGCACAAAAATCGTTACTTCAACAATCACATCTCGTATACCATCTAAGCGTGTGTGCAGCGATACTAGTTTTTGCATCAGAAGGAGGCTGCAGTTCGACTAAGCTCCCTGCAATGCAACGAAATACCACCTGCAAAACCACTCTCATATCTAAACGTTATAAAGGTTGGCTCATAGAACAGGTTGTAGTTCATATTTTCGTTCTGTTCTTGTCAGCTAGTCGTGGCTTCAGTCATCAACGCTTTCACTTTTATCCACAGCTGTATTCTTCAAAAGGTGCGCCTTGATTTACTCTTTTTCTCTCATTTCCCAACACTTGATTTTAAAAGAAATTTAGTGCAATTTTCTTCTTCCGCACTAATGTCATACTGAAGCAACAAATAAACGTTGCGAAGGGTACTTTGACTTTTCGGCATTTTGGTGCCTGTTCCGATTTTCAGTCCTACGTGTAGCGCAGTATTTGTGTTTGACCGTGGGAACTTTCGGCGAATTTCTTGAAGATAAATAGAAAACTAGCTCGGAGTTAAAGAAAATATGTAGATTTTTCCTCATGCCCTGTTAGGCATTCCACTGTTAAGCAGTTAGGAATAGCACAACAAATGGTGCTGGTATGCAAGCACCCAAGCGCAGCTTTGTAATTGCAGTTAAACCTCTTTCCCAAAGCACGCGATCCACATGTTCGAACCCTATTCCACCAATCGCCCCAAGGACAACATGCAATAGAGATATAAAACATTGCGCTACATTCGCATAAAAAAGCAACATTTTTGCATAGCATATTATGTCAAAGCCACCTCCTTGCTTTAAGATAATCACTATAAGTTATTTTAATTAGTTGGGGAACCGACTGTACATTGGAACATGTGGCTCCTTACCTTGCAGTTTCTGCCGCCTACATTTTTACCTTGTGTATTTATCCCGGTTTTCTATAACAGCCAATCCCCCAAACAACTATTCTCAACAATGTTCACGACAATAAAATGTGGAGCGGCCACTCGCTGCCTCAGAATCGGTGTATGAGGTTGCTTTAAGGATTCTTTTACGCGTTTGTCAAGCATAAGTTGGAGTCCAGTGGTGATTGGGCGCGTGTTTCTTCTGTCCTCGTGCCACTTCATCCTTAATTTGTAGACGCCAGTGTTTGCAGGCAGACTTTATATTTACAAATGCCAATTTATAGATCCAAAGTGCTCGGTCCTGACATGTTACTGAGCTCACGACTGTAGGCCCAAATGGGTCGCAAGATCATGCAAGGCATTTTTATTTATCCACGATTACTTTTTTCTCAAATAACGCTCTAAGCGATGAAGTACTTCTTAACTATTGTGAGGATCTTTATTATGCACCTTGTTATTTGAGAAAAAAACTTAATTCTGTAACTAATTTAGGTAGCATGTTATTTGTTATACTTTAGGTTCCGCACTGTTGCAGTGTATCCATTGTGCTTATTCGCCCTTTGTATATAGATACTATGCAGTTGTAACGCAATAGGCTAAACTGAGCATTTCTTTTTTACCTTTTTTTTCCTTTCTGGCTTGAGCATCGGCCTCGCATGCGGGAGGTGCGGGGTTTGATCCCCAGTGCCGCCGGGCACCCACCGGTGATACAATGGGTACAGGCTTTCCCCTCTCTGGCGCTCGTCTTCTTTAGCGTGAATTGCTCGGGAAATAGGTCTCTGACCTCTCCTTGAGCAATGAAAACTACCTTGTGGCATTGCGCTCTTTGGCCAAAGGTGCCCTTGCGCCATAAATATTCATCATCACCATTCTCTTCCCTTTCTTTAAAGGACCTATACTTAAAAAACTATTTATTCTCAGTACATTTTTCTTACGTTTATCATAGAACTTTCCTAACATAGCTTTGTAGTAATGACCTGTTCAAGAAGTCATGACAAGTTCCGGATTTTCATCTTTATAAATTTGATTTATATTGCACTTGTGTTGCTAATAAAGCTGTTATGGTCATTTACTTTCCTTTCTTCTCCTCTTCAGGTGAAATACGATGGACACAACTACCCCATTGGCGATGTGATCCTGCTGTCCGATAGTTCCAGTCTCTATGCGGGTATTGTCGCAGTCGCCGTCTTCCTCTTGGTGGCGGCCTTCGCAGTAGGGGTGTTCTTTCTTTTCCGAAGACGCCGTCGGATAAAAGCGACCTCGCAGTCTATTCCCGTCGTCACTTACCACAACCGCCGCCGCCTCACACTCAGCACCAGACGCAGCGAGGACAACAGTGAGATCCCTTATTAGACCTTCATTAGCCTTACATCCTCCACTGACTCTATCAGCGGGCTTGATGTATATAGCTCTAAATGTTAACAGTCAAGACGCGGCTTGTTCGAAGGTCTTTTTCAGCAGTACGTCAATTCAGAGGACATGGTGTATACCACCTATGGTTTCCCGGCGAGGTGCCCTTTTTAATTCTCTGCTCTTTTTTCTTCGAACCAGGAGTGTCACTGATCGAAACGAGCAAGCGGACATTCCTTTAGGTAAAGGCGATCAGTTCGACCATGCACACGACAGCAGGCCGGGCCGGTTACTGGCGCGGCTGCGCAGTGCAGCTGAATGTTAGTTGTGCTCACGGCAGTGTATGCATGGATACATAACCGCGCGCGCGCGCTCGTCTACACACACACACACACACACACACACACACACACACACACACACACACACACACACACACACACACACACACACACACACACCACACACACACACACACACACACACACACACACACACACACACACACACACACACACACACACACACACACACACACACACACACACACACACACACACACACACACACACACACACACACACACACACACACACACACACACACACACACACACACACACACACACACACACACACACACACACACACACACACACACACACACACACACACACACACACACACACACACACACACACACACACACACACACACACACACACACACACACACACACACACACACACACACACACACACACACACACACACACACACACACACACACACACACACACACACACACACACACACACACACACACACACACACACACACACACACACACACACACACACACACACACACACACACACACACACACACACACACACACACACACACACACACACACACACACACACACACACACACACACACACACACACACACACACACACACACACACACACACACACACACACACACACACACACACACACACACACACACACACACACACACACACACACACACACACACACACACACACACACACACACACACACACACACGCACACACACACGCACACACACTATATTTACGCAGGCACGTAGCTACATACATGCCCAAGAGTATCAGTTGCGCTGCAGAACAGAATTTTCGCCACACAAATTAGGATATTATGCATAAGAGATTAGCTTTGTTGTCGCGGCATATTAAATCGGCGGTACGATAAAAAATGTGCTTTAGCCTGTTAACGCCCGTAAAAGTATTAATGACGCAAGCAGATGAGAGTTCATACATAGTTCTCGATTTTCGTAAAAGACGGCACGCGGTAACTGAGAGAGCGAGGGAGAGAGGGATGCAAACTTTATTGTGCAGTGGAATTCGGGCCTCCCAGGTCCCTGTGTCCGC